>PYXC01001975.1:552500-557500 GCA_015244755.2 Tenualosa ilisha | reverse complement strand
CAGCCTTCATAAAAATAATAGTGAGGAGAATCACAAAGACCAACAGAAAAGGGGGAAACATTCAGTGCCCCCTATTGGCCACAAGGGGGAGTGTTTATACTGGAACTCATAAGGTGCAGATACTGTATCTCAGGGATACAATCACAGTTGATCCCCCCAAATATGACAAGATTTGTCATTTTTGTGCCATTTTGTCATTTTCTTGCCCTAAAGACCAGTAAAGATCCATATTAGTTTCTCACAGATATGAGTATCCCCTGTGTCTGGAAGTGGGACACTGATGTATGTGTGGGTATATCGTCCTTTAAGAGTCACACAGGTGTAGACTCGTCTGATCGACTTGCCTAGACACTGACCTAAAGTATCAGCTTTAACACACTTAAGTGGTTGAGTGCTCTCTTTCCCCCTCTCTCCCACTCTCTTTTTCTCTCTCCCTCCCTCTGTCTTGCCTGCTCCCCACCCCCCCACCCCCCTTTTCTCTCCTAACTTCCATTTCTAAGAAGTGTTGATCCTCTCAGCTTCTGTTTTGTGTGTGGCATGTTTAGATAGGGTCTTTGTTGTTTGTTCCAGAGGCTACAATACAGAGAACAGGCCACACATGTCCTCATCTCGCTGGCTGCTCCGCACATGTGCTGTGACTGCACAGGCTGGGGTTTTTCTGCAGAGTTTTAGGGAGTCAAGTGGAGGCACACACTCACACAAGCACACACGCATGAACGCACGCGCGCACACACACACACCACACACACACACACACACACACACACACACACACACACACCTCTTGGCTTGACTGATCAAAACAAGGACGATCTCTACCATTGCGTGCCCTGCCCTCTCCTTTCCCTCCTTCCTCCTCCTCCTCCTCCCGTCTGTCTGTCTTTCTCTTTCTCTCTCTATCTCTCCCACTCACCCCATTCCTCTTCGCTTTCTCTCTCCCGATATCCTTTGATGCTCATAGAGCCCTTGAAGACATTCCTCTAGACGGTTCATTTGCGGAATTCTAATAGAGTTCTCAAAAGAAGCCAGACACATTCCACAGACAAACCCTTCGGTAGCTTCCCCAAAACCTTGCGAGAGAGAGACCTGCTGAAGGGCCTGTGACCTGGCTAACCCCCTGAGACAAAGACGAAGGGGGTACCGAAGACAAACTATTTCCAAACTGCCAGATAACTTTATTCTCACGCCGGTGAAATCTCTTGCACACTTCTGCCTTTCTGTTGTATCATCCCCTTACAGTGACATCCTCTATCCTCAGAAAACTGCTCAGTCGTGCCACCATTTTCTTTGTTGTTATCACAATGCTACTGTAGTGAAAATATGTGAAGTGCTTATCAAGAAAGCAATATTTCTCATTCAGATAGACAAAGGTAAACTGATATGTCTCTGATTTGGTTAGGTGGCGTGACAGCTGGGATGGGAGAAGAGGATTGATGGACAGCTGATGGGATGAAATGAAGGGACAAGAGGGAGGTGAGCTGTACCCCTGCTCGGGTGTACCTCCAGCTGTCTCTTCTCTCTAACAACACAGCGGTGAGATGGAGGAGGAGGAGGAGGAGACAGGGGGAGGAGAGGAGAAGATGAGGAGGTGGGGAATCTGATGATCTCTCATGATCCGATTGCTTGGCAGCCGAAGGCTGTGAAGAGAGGAGGGGAGGGGGCAAATCAGTGTGTGTGTGTGTGTGTGTGTTTGTAGGGTTGAGGGGGGGGGGGGACTGTAACAGTAGATCAAATCTGGCCTAGGCTTTTTCTTCTCTGGGGAATGCATATACACCGAGTCAATGTGAGTTGATTTCTCTGTTACAGGTGTGTGTGTGTGGCTCTGTGTGTGTGAGGGAGAGTAGTGAGAGAGAGAGAGAGAGAGAGAGAGAGAGAGACAGAGAAAGAGACAGAGACCATGTCATGAGACATTTTCAAAGTCAGTTAATATTCTACATGGCTATAAGCATCAGCTCAATAGTGATGGAAAACAGCTGCCTATGTTTGTGTCTGCTTTGGATAATACATAAATCAGTGTCAAGAGCGCGTTGTGTGTGTGTGTTGTATGTGTGTGTGTGTGTGTGTGTGTGTGTGTGTTTTGAATGTGTGAATATGTCTGCATAGCATGGCTATTTATCTATCTATCTATCTATCTATCTATCTATCTATCTATCTATCTATCTGTCTATCTATCTATCTATCTATCTATCTATCTATCTATCTATCTATCTTTGTTTCTGTATATACTGAATGGTAGCCATTGTGCTAGTACGCCCCCCCTCCCCACCCCCCACCGCTCCCTCTCTCTCACTCTCTGCTATCAGGCTCCACAAAAGTGCTTCTTTCAGTGTGAGGTCCGATCCCCCACTCTCTCCCTAAATAAACGGAGCACACGTGAGCGGACACACCCTCTCCTCTACTGAGGAAGCAGGTAAATAAACCCCCTCACCGGCTGGCGGGTGGGGGGTCGATGGAGTCCCCTCGGGGGCTCTTTGAGACGGACACACTGTGCTGCTGGAACAGGATTCCATGCTGGGACTGGGAGGTGGGGATGGGATTCAGAGAAGGGGAAGGGGGCTGTAGGGTGACCCTGGCTTGGATCTCCCAAAATCCCCGGCTTCTTTTACCACCTCCCTAAAGCAGCACTGTGGGAAAAGGTGCACAGGTCTCCCTCTGTCCTCTGGATCTCTAACAGACGTGTGTGTGTGTGTGTGTGTGTGTGTGTGTCTGTGTGTGTGTGCGTGTGTGTGTGTCTGTCTGTCTGTCTGTGTGTATGTGTGACTCTCCAGCATCCCCTCCCTGTCTGTCTCTGTGTGTCTGTGTATGTGTGTGTATGGTGGTCCTTTACTAAGGTGCTGAAAGCACCACACAGCACCTGCTGACTACTCCAATATCCCACAGTGCACTGCACACTGTAAACAGGAAGTATGTGTTTATCCTTTGAGTAAGGTGAGCTCCCTTTTCAGTAAAACAGGTCTGTGGACCTGAGGACTGATTAGCCTCGCACACATACATTTCTCTCTCTAGGTTACCCTCCAATCCACTCCAAAAAGAAACAAAGGCAGTTCTACTAAACCAGTAATGAGTAAACACCTCAAGATGCTTACACCATCAAGAGGGTAACAGGGTGAGTTCCACATTGAACATTTTGATTGCACAATAATGTATCAGTGATTGAACAATGTGATTTAGACTCCAGAGCAGTTGAATGCTACACACAAAGGAACAATGGAGAACAGTAACCTAAGCCTGCACAGGCCTGTGGGTTACGTCTGTGCACTGAGAGAGATGGGGAAGGGAGAGAGATGAAGTGTGTTTTTTTGTGTATTTGTGTGTGTGTGTGTTTGTGCATGGGTGCGTGTTTGTATGTGTGTGTGTACATGCGTTCTTGTGTGTGTGTGTGTAGGTGCGTGTGTGTGTGTGTATGTACGTGTGTGTCTGTGTGTGTGTGTGTATGTTTTGGGAGGCACTCAGAGAATGGCGTACTCAGAGAGTCTGTCCGCATGTGGGGTTAGTTAGTCCCTGCAGCTTGAGTTTCGCAGCATCATTCAGAGCCATGTTGTTTTATGTTTCTTCCTTCTCCCTGAAACCCTTCTACACGTCACACTGTTTGGCCCACTGCTCCATTCATATCATTCTTGCACCTGGTGTGTTTATCGCATGAGGGGCTGTAGGCTCTGCCTGCGGGTTAAGTATGGGTTCATTGGACAATTGAATGTTTTTTTTTTTTTCCTCCCTTTCTTTCTGTCTTTTTTCTTTCGTTCGTTCCTTCCTTCCCTCTTGTTCCCCTCCTCCTGAGTCGATTCCTTAAAGGTTATTATGACGTGCGCCATCTTGAGTGTGTTAACCACAAGTACAAGGATGTCAAGTGAATGCCATTTTTCTGCCTGGTCGGTGTTTATGCTACTTCTGTGACATGAACACGGTTTTCAAAGACTGCCACTAATGCTTGCTGCACTCCAGTTACTCACATCGGTATCGCATACACACGCACACACACACACACATACACACACACACACACATGCACTGACAAGAAAGCCAAAGGGTTATTTGTTCCCATCCCTACTCCATCATCAGGGGTGAACACTGACCCACATACTGTCAGTTGTGTTCGTTGCCATGGCATCCACATCATGACTGGCCGACTGTAGAGTCGTCAGTCTACTAATTGCACATGGCGCAATGCTTTATGGCGTTCGCCAGCTTTCAGCCATGAGTAGAGGGCTTCAACCACAGACGATTTAGTAAACACTGTTTAATTGTAGCTGTAAGTGCCAGGAGTGAATTGTGTGTGTGTGAGAGAGAGCGTGTGTGCAGCGTGTGTGCGTGTGTGCATGTGTGCGTGCGTGCGTGTGTGTCTGTGCGAGGGGAATTGGGATGGATGACACAACATGATGCTGACTGATCAGACAGACTTTGGGAAAGGCTTTGGCAGACGAAAGAGGGATTGATGGAGTGTGTGTGTGTGTGTGTGTGTGTGTCTGTGTGTGTGTGTGTGTGTGTGTGTGTGTGTGTATGGGCATGTGTGTCTGTCAGGGAGCCACACCGGCGCAGAGCAAACGCAGCAAAAACAAAATGCAAGCCTGCTGAGCTGTGTGTGCTGCAGACATTCTTGGACAAACTGAATGCCGCCAAATGGAATACATGATTTATTCTCTCTCCCTCCTCCCTTCCTCTCATTCACTCTCTCTCTCCCTCTTCCCTTCCCCTCATTCACTCTCTCGCTCTTCCCCACCAGCCCCAACCGCCTCTCTTTCCCCCTCTTTCTCTTTCTTTCTCTCCATAAGTTTCTCATGACTTGATTTTCAATCACTGAAGTTTCAAAACATGTCACACACCAGCTGGTTCTAGACTGGACGGTGTTTACTGTGTGTGTGTGTGTGTGTGTGTGTGTGTGTGCGTGTCTGCGTGCTTGCATGTGTGTGTGTTTGTGTGTGTGTATGTGTATGTGTGTGTGTGTGTGTGTGTTTGTGTGAAGGGAATGTATGTGTGTGTGTGTGTGTGTGTGTGTGTGTGCG
>PYXC01001975.1:487500-547500 GCA_015244755.2 Tenualosa ilisha | reverse complement strand
AATAGTTCCAGAGTATTATCCCACTTTACATTACATGGTATTCAGTCCATAGGTGGTTATCAGGAATTATGGCTGGACAATGTAATGCTGTATTTCTATCAGGTAAGGATGTATTTGTGCTGACATGTAGGCTATATGCATGCACTGGTCATTTTAATTCAAAGAGTACCAGCTGAAACCTAGAGAGTGAAAACAGCATAGAGCATCACACAGGTTTTATAATAAATTCTCTCTCCCACTGGTCTTGCTCTCAGACACAACAGACTGGTCATCAAGAGGCCCTTAAACAGCCCACCTCTTACTTCACTCAAACAGAAATTTATCAAAGCTGTTCAAAAGATCAGTGGGCGGCGGTGAGAGGATAGACGGTCAGGGATGTTAAAAAAGAGCATATAAACATATAACAACGTAGCCTTCAAAGCTGAATAAAGACTCAGAGGAAGGAGATTTATTTTCTGACACAAAATAAATTAAAAATAAATAAATAAATAGGAAACACCCCTTGGTAGTTAAGGCCATGTTCTGATTTCTCAGCTTCTGAGACAGAATACCTGATATCCACCTCCAATTTATTATTCTTCAAAATTAGCTAAACTTTTTTAAGCCTGTAGTATGTGTAATGTACATTTAAGCCTGCAACAGACAGGAATAAGGAGTTTGTGTGTGTGTGTGTGTGTGTGTGTGTGTGTGTGTATGTGCATGTGTGTGTGTGTGTGTGTGTATGTTGTTGTGATGTGAGAGCAGACATTTTTATTTCAGTTGAGGCTGTGCTTGTTTATATAAAAATGTGGGTGGTATGTTTGTTCTTTCTGTTTGTCTGTTAGTGTCTGTGTGTGAATGTAGTGTGAATGTAACCTTTTTTCTTGGGTCCTCTTTGTGTGACCCTGGGGATATAGTGGGATTCAGGGAGAGGAAGAGAGGGTGTGAAAAATTAGTCAATACAAAAGACACCACAGTTATATATATATATATATATATATATATTATATATATATATATATATATATATATATATTACTGTGGAGTCTTTTGTGTATATATATGTATATGTGTGTGTGTGTGTGTGTTTTGAGAGGCGTATGACAATAGCATATATATATATACTGTTGCCATACGCCTCTCAAACACACACACACACACACACCACACACATACAGACACACACACACTTACAATGGCACACCAACATCCTACAACTATATGTAAATGATGGATACACTTGAACACATGAATACACTTTCACAAGCTCTTACCTCTTTCTGTCTTTTCCTCTCTCTGTCTCTCTCTGTCTCTTTCTCTCTCCCTCTCTCTCTCTCTCTCTCTTTATCTTCCACATTACATGTTGCAAACACACACAAACACACTTTATCAAATCTGCTTCTACACACACACACATATAGGAGACTGCAAGAGACCCATTACGAAAATCCAAACAATGCAGCGCACCATTTGTTTGATCCAGGAACCTGCAGACAAAGAGGGGAAGCAGAATTATATCACCTTGTAGAAAAACACATAAGCCAGCAAGAACATAAATTCCCTCTAACTAGGGCTATCACTCACAGACTTCCGATCATACAATATGACGTATAGCTTCTGAAAGCCATATTTTCTCATATAGAATCTGAAATCATACAACCGAATACTGCAGTCTGTGATCAACATGTAAATTAACCACAAACGCAAAACCATTCATAGAAAAACATCAATTGGGTTTTTGTAAAAGCATAGACAGTTCCAGAATGGAGAGCTACATTCTGAAGCTGTTTATTACTGTACAATATGTTCTTTTTTGCTGCTTTCAAATTCTCTTTTTTGCTTAATGTTCCTATCCTAATGAAATGACCCAGAAACATTTATTAGTAAGGACCATTCAGATTTTTTGAATGCTTAGGAAAAGTCGTCAGTGCTTCCTTTCAAGAATCTGGTAGAATAGCACCCATAGCACACTGGTGGTCCATATATACTGTATTTATAGTCCATATGAAGTGAAAGGATACAAGAAATATCCCACAATTCCATTCGCTATGAAACAACAACCAATCAACTTGACACAGATCAATACTGTAAATCAAATCTTAAAATCGCTGTTATCTTTTCTTAAGTCTTTCATCTTTATATTTTTTTTTTGACCCCATGATTTTTCCACAAGGTCAAGGTAAAGTGAATAGTGAAAGAAGATAGGAGAGACTATTTGTAAAGGGCCTTCATGTTAATCAAAAAGTAGACTACAAGCAAGTCTGATTAAAGATAGATAGATAGATAGATAGATAGATAGATAGATAGATAGATAGATAGATAGATAGATAGATAGATAGATAGATAGATAGATAGATAGATAGATAGATAGATAGATAGATGAAATGATGGAGGGATTGGCATGGGCATAGAGGGATGAAGCTGTCGTCTGAGCAAGTGTTTCACAGGGAACTGCTCCAGCTCAACACAGCGGGAAGAGAAACACTAACCTCTGAAAATATGATCTGAGCAGGGGACAGAGAGAGAGGGAAAGAGAAAGAAAGAGAAACAGGGGGTGGGGATGGATAAAATATGTGGAGGGAGAGAGAAGACCTAAGACGGGAGATGGAAAGAGGAGTTGAGTTGAGATACAGAGAGAAAGAACGGCAGACAAAGAAAGAGAGAGAGACAGACAGACAGACAGAAGGTGGGAACACACAAGTCTGTCTTGGATACATCACCTCTCCTTCTCCCAGACAAAAAAGGGCCTCCCTCTTTTCTGTTAGCTAGCTGCAGAACAGCGCATACTACCAGGAGAGGGAGAGACGGTGAGAGAGAGGGAGATACAGGGAGAGAGACGAAGAGAAGAAGGGAGGGAGAAAGGGAGGGAGCGGGCTCCCCCCTTGAGACAAGGAGATCTGAGAACACAGTCTGACCCATTTTACAGAGAAGAAAAAGAGAGGGCGAGACTGGGAGACAGAAGGAGAGAGAGAGAGAGAAAGAGGCAGAGAAAGAGAGAGAGAAGAAATAGGGAGAGACCAGAAGACATAGGGGCAGAGAGAAAGAGACCAAGTGAATAAAAGATGGAGGGAGAGAGGGAAAACTGGGATAGCGAAAGACAGTTTGAAAAAAATGGAGAGGAAAAGGGGCATAACAGAGGCAGAGAGAAGAAAAAGAGAGAAGGGAGAATCCAGAAAGAAAGAAGGATGAGAGGGTGAGAATGAGAGTTAAAACAGAAAGGAGGAGTGATGGTAACAAGGAAAGAAAGAACGACTAAGTGAGAGTGAGGATGAGATTGGGGGGGGGGGCGCGGACTAGAGAGAGACAGAAGGGTGCTTGAATCCATCTGCAGTCACCTCACATACACACGCGCGCGCACGCGCGCACACACGCACATACACACACACATATACATACACACACACCACAAGTCTTTGAAGATCAATCAGCTTGTGGTCGCAGACACACACACACTCGCGCACCCGCGTACGTGCACACGTACACACACACATGCACATACACTAAGCTACACACACACACATACACACATACACACACACAACATGCTCCAAATGTTCGCAAAAACAAAGGCATGGGGATGTCACAAACTATGGTGTACATGGTAGACTATTTCAGCTGAGCAGCAGAGATTTCAACACAGCTTCTTCTGTCTGTCTGAGGGAGAGAGAACGTGAAATAAAAAAGAGAGAAAGAGAAAAAAAAAGAGAGGGAGGGAGAAAGGAGGAGAAAGAGAGAGAGACAGAGAGAGAGAATGTTGCTCTTCACAGCTGCAAGAAATCAATGATAGAGATGTCTCCATAAACCCACACCCACCACAAGTCAAGATGTGCGTATGTCTGGAGAGCAGCTGATGCCAGAAGATGTCTGTCCTTGATCTGGCCCGAATGTGGCCCAGATCTGCTTCCACCTTATACAAATCTGTGCGGCTACTGTCTGTCTGTACCCCCTTGACTCATGCTCCAGTGAAGGCTTATCTTATCTGGTGCTATAGGCACCATTCTTCAGTACCCCAGACTGTGCTAGTCACTGAAGCCTCACTCACTGTCTAATCAACACCTCCCTGATCTGATAGAGGACAGTGAGATCGCCAAACACACAAAACTGAAAGTAGTCTCATTCAAGTCAATCTGTCTCTTCATGCAGAGGAAAGGACGAGACTGGGGGAGTTACTAACAGGCTTATGTCTCCACCCAGTGGTGGATTTGGGGAAGTATTGAATTATTTGTCTCTCCCTTCCTCTCTCTCTATCTCTCTCTCTCTGTCTCTCCCTCTCGCTCTCTCTCTCTCTCTCTCACACACACACACACACACAATTCATTACACTTCAAGTGAGCTTTATTGGCATGACAGACATTTTTGCATTGCCAAACAGTTTTCATGCAGAGTACAATGATACACAATACATGGCAAACAGATATGCATTCAAGATTGTCAGATTGACAACAGACAAAGTGATGTGAGTGTGAGTGTGTGTGTGTATGTGTGTGTGTGTGAGTGTGTGTGTGTGGGGGGGGGGGGGTGTATATATGTTTGTGCATGTCTGTGGATTGGTCTGTTCGTGTACATGTATGTTTTTGCAATGGTGTGGTTTTTGATGGTGATGCCTAACTGTCCCTTGTTTTGTGGCATTCAGAGATGTATCTAGCAGCAAGAGCTGCTGACTGACCCTGCTTTCCAAATAAGACAGATAGTATGCTTGCCCGTGTTCTCTCAAATTTCAGAACCGTGGAATAAGGGTTGTAAACCTGTCAAAACAGACATGCCGAATGTTTTTGTATTTCTCACAGTGAAGAAGAAATCCCCTCTCTCTCTCTCTCTCTCTCTCTCTCTCAAATTCAAATTCAAAGGTGCTGTTTCGACGCAGTGTTGCCAACACAATGACATAGTAATGCAAATAACAAACGGATGATAGCCAAATTAAGTACTTGTAACATACAAAGAGTAAAACAGAGTAGTACAACAGTAGCACTTCTCTCTCTCTCCCAGCTTGAACTGACAGATATAGTATGCATCCAGGGAGAATCACTCATTCTTTTAACATCAGTCAACATTATTTAAATGTCTAAGATTACTGTTTACACATGTTAATCATTCCATAAAATATTTCCCGTGCCCTTTTTCCCATCACAAAAGAAAGTGAATGTTAACTGTTTCATTGGTTTGACTGTTAAAGCCCAAGTGTTAAAAGTCTAAAGCACTGTGCAGTAACTCAAGTCAATTTTTCTTGTTTTAAGAACTGATTACCTGTTAGATTATGTCAGCATTTGTTCATTCAGTCAGTCAGTCAAAGTGATTTAGTGCACAATGCATATATTTTCACTGGCTTAAGCAGGCTCACAGATGGGCCCAGGATGAGGGGGACATGACACCCCCAGTTTCCACGGCAACCCCACACCCCCACACCCCCCGCCCAATTGCACTCGCGGACTTTGGCCCAAAGGGACATTATAACGGCAAGTTTGTCAATAAACACCTTCACACTATCAAGCCAAGCCGGTCTAGGCTAATAGCCCGTGCTACCAGCCCCACTAAGCCCAAAATGGTTTTGTTTCAGACTTGTCAAGCCAATAGCTCCTCTGTCTTGTCCTCATTCCTGCTCCATGAAAGAATAATCTTCTTAATCTGTGAAAGCAGTTGGCCTAAAAATCTAATCTCGAGTAACGTTGTCCGTATTTCACTACTTGGAGAGTGTTGCTAAACGACATAGGCCCACCTCTTTTTTTTATACCTGCACAATCCAAATTTAATGAGACACTGGAGGTACCATACTACACATCTGTGTTTTTATTAAAAAGTCTATAGCTTGCGCCACTAAACATTTTTCATGTTTGCAAACTGCAAAGTAACTTTCAAAATGATAGCGCTATTAAGCCATTCATTGGCAATTTTATCGCACAGTTGGTAGCAAATGCTATCTAATAATGCAATCTAATAAACCTGTACGGTGCTTTAAATATAGCTTAAATTACTTACTTCATGTTATGACTGCTGTGTCTTGGTGCTGAGCCCTGCCTCGTGGTCTGCCTTCTACCTTGACGCCACCTCTAGCACCAGTTAGCCCCAACTGGCCCAAGGTTGGGTCAATAAAGATTTTCATGAGGATATGAAAGAAAGCAGTATTACCTTGGCCTAATCTAGCCCAATGAAGGAATCCATTGAGAGCTTAGGACTCTTTCTGTAAAAAGATGCCAGTTGGAACACTGACTTATAGATCTATCATTTTATGTACAATATGCAATCATGGTGTCTTTACTCATAAACTAAAAAAATTCCCAAAATTATTTTAAAATGTGATAAGTAAGACGTAAGTTACTCATAAGAATTAGTGTTGTAGTTAAAGTATGTTTTTTCTTTTATATTTAATGACAAAAATGTGTCAAGATACAGTGCATGATGGGAAGAAATTTGAAGGCTGCTTGAAAATGCATGCTGACAACACTATATCATGAAGAGGTGTGTCTGTTCACATTTGTGGTTTGAGACATGTTAAAAGCAAACATGGGGATGCAAAAGAGAAAAACGCAGAAAAATGAAACTCCCAGAGTTGGATTATTTTCCGTTGTGACATATGTCATTAAAGCTGGTGGTGAGTTAACTGATAGCAATGATATTAACATGTTTTGTTGTAGTATAGTTTGTGTATGCATTTCTTGAAGGGATGTCACCGATACATGCAGTGTGCTTGCTAGAATGTAGATAATTTAGATAGGCGTATTGGCTGCAGGTAAATAGAGACTTAGTGAAATGCAAAGCAATGTGCTATGTTTGGGCACAATAACAGCATATGGATGTTTTGTTTTAAATATAGCCTTTATTGTCAAAAGATAGACTAAAGGGCCTATCAACTGTTTAAAGATGATTAGCATCATAGCTGTTCTCAAAAGGTTTCTGTTTTTGTTTATCTTAACATAACAGAAGTTTGGGAATGAAATAGAACCTGCATAGTGCTGCTGTATTGAATGAAAATGTAAAATATCTATAGAATATCTATAGAATATCCATAATGTAAAAAAAATATATTTGTTTTATATTTTTTTAAATTATTTTATTATTAACACATTATGACTTTTTATGCTTTTTTACATTTATATGTATTGCATACTATATCAAAAGATGCATTCTGCAAGGTTTATTTTGTTAAGTGTTATGACAACTGAATTATTTAGAACATCTAGACAAGAAATATTGTTGCAAGTCACTCCACTCAGGAACTTTGCCTGCAACAGTTTGCACTTAAGGACTGAACATGATACATTTTTTGACTCGTGATTGCTTGAAGCTTAGACAAGGTCTGTACAGTTTACTGGTTACAATTACTGGTATGCACTGGTTGCTATCTTTTCTATTACTTATTTGTACTTAGTTGTAACCGTAGCCTATGTTATTATCTACATGCTATAGGCTACGGTTACAACTATTTACATTAAAGAACAGATCTAGTTCTCTTAAGTATTTACGGATCAAAAACAAGATCTTCCTTTTCTCATATTATTGCTGTATGCTGTAATTGTTTTATTTTCATTTTGGTTAACTGTACTCAATGTCGTTGTCATCTACATGCCGTGTAACAGGCTTTCTGCAACGGTTTATATGTATTGGATTAATCTCTCTAGCACTCAGCTGGAACAGGAACAAGGCGTTTATATCTCTTTACTTATTTAATATTTGTAAACTGTAGCTCTTACGTTGGTCATGGGAATATTCACTCAAATAAAAGGCCTGTACCATTTGTACGCTTGTCTGGCTGGGGTTTGCTACAAGATCAACTTTTATAACCAAATACTGCGTAAAAAAACAGGCAGGCTAATTGCACAGCATCCAAATTAATTCAAGCAGCACTGTATAGTGTGGCATTGATAAATAAGATATGTTGAACAGGCTTCTGTTGAAAGACATTTTGAAAAAACTGTGATAGCCAATGATAAGGTAGGAGAAATAAATTGTTAAGGAAACTGGAAGATCAATCATACAAACAGTATGTGATTTTATCTTGTCGAGTCTATTTCTGCTTTTGATAATTAATGATTCACATGTAGGTTATTTGTTATCCAAATACTCAAAACGATCCATGTCTTACAAAAATAATTGATAGCTGCAGATCTACAAGTTATTGTTAATGTTTTATATTCAATGTTTTTAAAATTTTTGTTTGTCTAACACTTTGTTCCCTCCACGTCAAAAAATCTATCTGCTCTCCTGGGCTCCTGTACTTGTTGCTAGTACCCTTGGATTTTTGAAGTTCCAGATAGCTATTTTAGTATTTCTATCGTCGAGGCTGTTCAGTGGAACAGGCTTTATATGACGAACTGTGGTGAAATAATGGCCTCCATGAACATAATCAATAGGCACCTCTAGATTTTCCCTTACAGACAGGATTACAGTCATGTTGCAAGATGAACGCTTGCTGCCTTTATTATTGATCCTGCTAGAAGCTTTCTTAACACTATAAATGATATGTTGCATTTGCTGTTATACTAATAGCTTTCAGTCAATATCAAACTGAATTAACATCTATTTTAAACACAAACACACACACACACACACACACACACACACACACACACACCATCACATTTCCAAGAGAGGAGACTCAAATATTACCAGAGATAAAAGCTTTGACACTTAAGGCTACAGAAAACATCGCCTGCACCGTGGATGGGTGTAGGAAAATACTACAGGCCTAGTTTTAGCCTTTTTCTTGTTTTTTCTTCATTTGTATAGGTCAGTCATATTGGCAACTAAGGATTGCACCTAGCTTGTCTGTTAGAGATTAACTATTTAACTTATATCTTTAAAATTGTCACCTTGCTTGCTATGATTAGGTTTTTGAACTTCTAAGCTATTTAAAGCACACTCTTGTGTTGTAATGAATTGATGTTATCTGTATACTGGCTTTGCCGTGCAGCCAGTTATCTAATTCCCTCCTTCTGAAGAGCTTAATGCATTAGACACAGTATGACCATGTTCCTCTTTCATGCACACACCATTCTCTAGTATGTTATCATCTGCAGAGAAGTGCAAGTGCTTCAGTGTATCATATATGTGACCTTATAATCATATTATTACCTCCGCTAAGGGGGGTTATATTTTCGTCAGCCTTTGCTTGTTTGTCTGTCTGTCTGCCTGTTTGGCTGTGTGCATAATAGCTCGAAAAGTACTGCACAGATTTGGATGAAATTTTCTGACAACATGGATATTAGGACAAGGAACAGATAATCACATTTTGGTGGTGATCTGGAATTTATATTGTGTCAGTGATCCTATTACCTTGGAGGAGGTCTGCGCTTTCCGAGTGCTTTGCATTGATATATCTTATATTGTTATCTCTTTTGTAAATGATATAATTGAGGTAATTCCCTGATTTCCATATCATGATTATGGTTTAGTGAGAAAATTATGTTTTATTTAGTAGAAAGCTGAAAAGAAATCAGTTACGATGTTATGACAACTGTCAAAATTTGCTTTATGAACTAATTCAAATGTAAATTAGATTTCAAACTTCAAACAGCAAATGTTATGATAAAACTAAAAAACAACCTAAACAAGCTAAACAAAAACAACTACTCTCTCTCTGAACTAACAAATTGCTTCTCTCAGTGACAAAATAAGACCCTTGCTGCCACCTAGAGGACAACAGCCATCATCACCGCAGGCTGCACAAACATACATCCCCAAATCCAGTGGTGACTAGTTTTACTTCCTTCTTAGGAAGATGATTGAAGGCCAGAGGACATGTTAAGTGTTGATGTTTTTAAGGCCATTAGCCTAACCTACCACGATGCAGTGATTTTCCATTATTAGTGAGGACAACGGTCAAACCTCACATGCACTCGTGCCAGGGAATCTCTTATCTCAGTCTGAAGGGCCATGATCAGCACATCTACACTGTGACTCAATCAGGGAAATGGAGCCTATTGAAAATGTGGTTCTTATGATCCTTTGAGGAATTACTCTGTTTTCTTACAGTCCCATTACATGAGAGTAAGGCTTCATTGTAGTTCCATTAACCACAGTCCCTCTTTATTTTAACTCCCAGGGTTGGTTCTTTGAGCCACAACAAAAACCCTTAATGATGAAGGTGTACGTTTGTGTAAGAGCAGAGGTATGGAGATCCAAGTACTACTGGTCCTCTACTCCACAAAAGAAAAAATGTCAACTGAACTTGCAAGCTTTGGAATTGAACATACTGTAAAACAAAATAAATAAATACATACATACATACATACATAAATACACAAATAAATAACAGGATTACAAAAAGATTGAGGACGGTAACTTCAAACAGTCACTTGGGAGAGCCAAGATAATGTTTACAAAGGCTTAAAGGCCATCTTAAATGAGGTCATCTTAGTAAAGCTGCAATAAATTACACAGCGGAGAGATATTGATAAATTCCACAACAAGTATCAAAATGTGTAATTAGCTATTGATTTGCACATATTTTTTTACTAGTGAAATAATAATTTCAGAGGATATGTTCCTAAATAAATATCAAATAAAGATTTGCTGCAGTGGCCTCTGTTAGATCAATACCTATCCCAGAACTCCGTTCCATTAAAGTCATGGGCCTATATTTGGGTCTAAAAAGAATAAAGGGTAAAGTGACCTCATTGACCGCTCTCTCTCTCTCTCTCTCTCTCTCTCTCTCTATCTCTCTCTCTTTCTCTCAGTAAGCTTTATTACCATGAGTAATACTGTCAGTGGCCTACTCTCTGTGTCACAATCTGTTGCTGAGTTGGACCTGTCCCCTGCTGGTCAAAGTCCCTGATGCGCCTCCTGAAACATGCCTGCTGTCCTCTGACCTTCACATCACGCGTTGCCTGCATGTACACACTCTGTGAGTGTGCATGTGAGTGAGTGTGGCTGTGTGTGTGTGTGTTGGTTGGGGGGATCTCTGGCCTCACCCTTGTCAGTTATTTTTAACATGGTAAGATATTCCTGAGAGATACGGAGCCTGGAATGGACCTGGACTCATCCCCAAACGGGTACAAGAGCTTGCCCAGGTCCAGACCACATTCCTGCCAAGAACTAGAGCTGGCTCTGAAGGCATTCTGCCTGATGACCCGACTACAGGAATTGCGCAACAGCTGTCCTGCCAACTGGCAAGTTACAGAGGGCTTATTTCAGGTGAATGAGACCACTGTCATAATGTTATGGAC
Source organism: Tenualosa ilisha (assembly GCA_015244755.2). Taxonomy (NCBI): domain Eukaryota; kingdom Metazoa; phylum Chordata; class Actinopteri; order Clupeiformes; family Clupeidae; genus Tenualosa; species Tenualosa ilisha. The sequence continues at coordinate 536,362 of PYXC01001975.1, read as the reverse complement.
CCTGGCTAGTGATCGGTTCCTTTAATAACCAAACGCACCACTGTCATATGAACTCAGAGTAACGTCTCTGATCAGAGCGCGTGAGGACTGAGGATCAGGGTAGCTGGCTGGAAGAGGAGTATGTGTGTGTGTGTGAGAGTCATATGAATTTACTCTAAAACGTGCCCTTAATTAACAGTCTGGCATGCTACTCCACCCAACATGCACATATAAACACACACATACACAATACACACCCCTCATCCAGCGCGCAGAGTCATGGGACACAGGAAGCTGGAGTCCTTATGCCAGCAGTGGGGACATCACGGGTTTTAGATTAGACCAGTGGTGAAGCCATCTCCTTAAGTCCTGAATGACAAAGCCAATGACAGTATTCTCAGTTTTAAATACTCTTAGCATGCAGGCCTCAGAAGGTCACATAACACTGAAGGCTCTCTGTACAAACTGAATCCATTAAATATATGCTGTAATGTGAGCAACAGAGAAAAAATACAGTGACAAAAGTTCTGTCAAAACATGGGCTGCGTCACGTTCCACAGCGATGCTTCAAATTGCATCCAGTTAGGCCAGTTGAATGCAATTAGAATATGGTGTGACAGGGTATGTTCATTTGTATTGGGTTTATCTTAGCACCATTAAAGGAAAAATCTAGTGTGAATCAGTCCATAGTTATGTTGTTTGAGGAAAGTGTGTGCTGTTGGTATGAAAAAGAACAAGACAGTTTGATTTGAAAGCGAATAGTGAATCAGCAGCCAACACTAACCAAACGGAGCGCTGAATTTCTCTTTAATTTTCATTATCCTATGCCCCATTTAGTTAACTGCTGGTTTGCCATGTTGTATCAAACATGTATCAAACAGCTATGTTGTTTCTTGATCTTTTTCCAATAGATAGCACTCAGTGATCATGTACAACAGGACTATGGATTGAATCACACAGGATTTCTCCTTTAACAATGAATAATTGTCTGAATATATCGAACATGTGGTCAAAAACGATGATCATGTTCAAATCACGAAAATGCACCTTTTTTTGAGACCACCATGTTTTGAGAGCCTTATTATTCAAATGAAAAAAGTTGTGACAGATAAAAGATCTTGCCCAGACATGCATGAATCCATCAGGCCATATCAGACCACATGCTGTCTTGATTCATCACATGCTCAGATTGATCCAAACTGATTGATTCTTTTTTTTCTTATAATCTTGACATGTAATGAGAACAAAGTTTTTGTTTGACTGTTTATCAAGCAGAGACGTCACCAGCTTTGAAAGACAGGGTGGGCTTAGCCCCTTGGCCACAGTTGTGAATTTTGGTCATGCTTAAAGGAGAAATCCGGTGTGTTAATTAGTCCATAGCCCTGTTAATTGAGGTCACCAAGTGCTGCTGGTAGAAAAAAAGAACAAGAAAATTTAAAACAACATATACACCTGCATTTAACACTGAATGCTCCACGGTAAGTTACTTTCAGTTCTTTTTCCTTTGGCCCATTCAGTTAATGTTAGCTGCTGGTTGTTACTCAGTTTATGTTGCATCAAATTTTCAGGTTCTTTTTCCAACAGACCGCACTCAGTGGCCTCAAACAACAGGGCAATAGATTGATTCACACCTGATTTCTCCTTTAAATAGGCCTAATTAATTTATTTTTTATTAGTTATAGAGTATTCATCAGGACCTGTTTTCTCATTCATTTTCTCTGCCCTTATTGAAACACCTTGCTGATATTTATCACTACAGCCTAAGTCAATGATTTGGTATTATTAAACCTATATATTTGGGGTCATGTTAATGAACAAAAAATCTATAAAAACGTAGCTCTTCACTCAGACCCCAATATTTTTGGTTTGATTTGTATTGGAGGAGAACAGGCTATGTAGAAATTTGCTGTAATTTCTTGCTGGATTAGGCTACTTACCTAACCTACCTGAGTTCAGATTATGTTCTCCTGCTTATATAGGCTATAGTTTATCATATGTTGAGGTTGTTCACTATTGCAACAAGAAAAATGCCAGTGTGGACACAAGCAATTCAACTGAGATTAACAAATATAAATTTTCACACACTGAATCGGGACAGCGTTAGGGGGGTTAGGGACATTACAGGGGGGCTTCAGCCCCCCTAAAATGGACCGAACAGCATACATGTTATCAAGCAGAGTTGAGCAGTGTGCCCACTTTCAAACTATGAGGCCTTGATAGGTTTACTGCAGTGAGTAATTTTGGAATTCGGAAATAAAATATGGGGTCACTAGACCTAGTCATATATTCCTTTCAAATTTATTAGCAGTCCAGTTTGTCAGCTATTAACAGGTTAAGGCTCTTAATTGTCCTTGTCTTCCAAAAAAACATACATAAACTGAGTCTCAGTTTGATAACAGTGAAATAAATGAATAAAGAATGTGACTGTAGAGAATGACAGCTTTAGAGGAAATTTTGAAAATTTCCTTCAAGCTTTGCTTTAGTCAAAGAAAATCTATTTGCTCTTCTTTCAAAAACACAGAATAAATCCCTGACCTGCTCTGGCACAAGTGTTTGAAGTTCTATAAAAAGATCTGAGATTGATTTTTTGTGGTTTGGTTTGGTTTGCCTGTTGACAGTAGAATGTGTATTTGTTCTCTAGCTTGACACAACAAACCACAACACAAATATGTTGGGTTAATGTACAAGCAGGCCTCTACTGACTGATATGTAGGCCAACTTGGGAAGGGTCTATATCTATTTGTCAGTACATTTCCACAGCACTTACATGTGTCCAGAGCTGAAGACAGAAGGTTATCTTGAAGGCCAAGTGATAGGTGAAAGGAAATAAAAGACTCTTCCCTCACAGAAAAATGGAACATGTGACTTTTTATGATATCATAGAACACATGGGTAAAGACAAGACTAGAACTTACGAGCACATTCGATAGGGAAACTTTGAAACTGAGGAAACTTGTTTATTTAAGGCAATATTAAAAATAAATACATCAAAATAAAAGTCATTGGTGTTTGAGGTATACAAGTTGTTGGCTGAAGTAATTGTATCATTATCATCATTACGCAAAAGAGGATAGGCTAGTGTTGGCATGGATAGGAGTTCAGACAATACCATGGTTGATAATGAATGGATGAAGTTTTATAGGTGGAAAAATGGGTTGTGCTACATCATTAGAGGCAGTCATGATTATCAACTTACGAGGACAACTTACGAGATACTGGAATATCACTGCTGTCACAAGACAAGATGCTATGGACAAAGATGCATGTCCTTTCAAACTTTTGTTCAAAATTGGAATGATAACATTCAGGCCCATGACTGTAAACATCATGGGATTTTTGGTTGTCCACCAGTATGCCACCACTATTTCTCCATATGGTAGCAACACATACACTACATGGCGAAATAGCATCTGAACCTGAGAACCACCAGAGAACTGAACTGAACTGAATTGGACCCTCATGAAGTTTTGAATTAGGTGAAAGTTATTACACCATTTTTATTTATTTATTTATTTTTGGATTCTGTGCAGGAAGAGCTTTACAAAACAGCATAAACAGAAGGTCCACCCAGAATTGAATATAGCCTTCATATTTCTCTGGGTCTTCTGTTCTAACAACATCTAACAACCTGATGCCGTGGGCTGGCAGAAACCTGACCACTCACACACACACTTGTCACTTGGAATGAGTATCGAGAACTGATGTTACATTGATATCAGGTTACACCTTGTCAGTTACAAAGTGTCATTAAGCTTTCCTACAAACAGTGCTGCTGTTGGCATTTTACTGTACGTCTTTCTGCTGTGTCTGCAATATCATGACCCTTCACTTGTTTGTGTGAAGGAGGAGTGATCTGCTTCATGACAAAATTGATGACATGACTCTGATTGTCTGAATCAGATTTTGAAAGCCACAGAGCTGGGAACATGGCAGGTATAACACAAGGCACAAGGCAGAGAGCGCGACGTTCAAAAATGTGGCTTCAGCACAGAATAAATGACTTTTGACTTCCCTTGAGTAAAATATCTGAAACCACTGTAAAATATGCAGCAAGACCACAGCCTGTGAAGGGAGAAACACAAGCAACCTAATGCTCATCTCAAATTTCTCACTGTACTGTAATTTCCTTGCATGAAGCACTGTAAAGATGCATGCATCTTCAAAGCACACACAGCAGCACTAGGTAGGCATAGGGGTGTCTCCTTACATTGTTGTTTAATGGGTCATCTTACTGGAGATTGACAATACAAGCAGATGGGGGACTGAAGGTCCTCCCCCAGAAAATGTTGTGATTTCCTGCATTCTGGTGGATTTTGCATCCACCTGTATCCTGACTTGTCGGGCCTCTACAAGAATCCATCAAAAGCACCAAGTTTGGGCTTCGCGGCCCCCATGCTAGAGAAGCTAAGCAGAAAATTGGCTTTGGGAAAAATAACAACAGCAAGACACAAATAAAATGCTTATACATTAAGCAAATATGCATTTTAATAAAAACAGTATTTCTACACAAAAAGCTGGGGCTTGGCCATAGGTTGGAATGCACAAACAAAGTGTGTGCTTTTGATCATACTTATATATATATATTCATTTATTTCTTAGAGGCCTGTGTTATCTGACTGTATTTCTCTACCTGTCCTGCCCTTTTTGAAACCATGTTGCTTTTCCTAACTCCTCAGGTAGACTATATGGTTCTCTGTCTGGTTCACTTTTTTTATTCACAACAGCCTAGATAGGTCAATGACTTAATACCCTACATGTCTGAGGTTGTGTTCATGAAAAAGGTGCTAGAGAATGTCCAGTAATGCATTTAGGGCAAACTAAATGTGGCATATAATTTTTGTAAACTTAAGTATCTTAACTCACACCTTAATCTTTTTGAACTGACTTGCATTGTTGGAAACTATGCAGAAATGTCATGCCATGAGATCTAATTTCTTGCTGTCATGATGTACAGACAAATTTGGCGAGCGATTTGTGTATGCCGCCATCTTGTTGCGCCGCCATTGCTGCGTTGACGTGTCAGTCATTGTAAACTGACTCTCTACAGTGACAGCATTATGAATACCTGGACTGATGTAAAATATAAAAGGTCCACTTCTTGGTGCTTGCATTCAAATATCTGCTTTGTGAACAGGACCCATGGCTGCCTGACTAGGAGCTGTCACTGCAGTAATGGCGGATGCTTCACTTTGTTATTTCGCCAAATCAGTGTATAGGATTGAAGTAGCCTATTTATTTCCAAATAATCCATCGTTAGCCTGCATCACTAGATTGAACTGTAAAGAGTCAAGAGAAACTCTTTCCTCTTTGCACTTCTAACGAAAGTTATAACTTATACCTATCACGTCCTCATATTTTAGAGTGAAGTATTAAGAAGAGTATCAGTAAGAACCGGGATTGATAAGCAGTACCAGTATCAGTACCAATAAAATCCAAACTATACCCATCACTACTTGTCATCATCCTTGATTTGATGCCAGGTATTTGATGGTTTTCACATTTTTTTGCAACTTTCAGAATAAAGAAAGGTCACTTTCTTTTGCATATACCCAAAGCCCTCCTGTTTGGAAGTGGGCCACATTGGCTAACTGCACTGCAAACTGTTTGGTTATGTAAGGCATAATGCTACCCAGCACGCCTCTAATCTCACCATAATTCCCATGCCGCTTTCTCGTGACTTGGTTTTGGGCCTGGCGTGAGACTACCAGGTCACCCTAAATAAACCAAGTTGTCCAAGCAAGCAAGAGCCTTCATTTATTTTACTCACTGTCTCAACCACACAGCCGATAACCAAATCAAGAATCTTGCGCAATAGACAATCAGTGCTTGATACACACTTTCTCTGAGGCGACCTCAGCTGATCCTGTTACGCTATGTAATTTATTAATGTAACAATTTTCATAGTAGATTAAATATATCCTGCACAATTGTTCAAATGACTTGACCCCCAATAAGGTAAAGTTAAGATGACTTCATATCTAAAATGATTTATTTCACTTGAATGTAAAAACCTTCACCTCCTCTGATTTCCTTTTCCTGTTTACCTGCTCTACCATCAATTAGCCTCTCTTTGACAATGAAAGCAGTGATGAGTACTGATTTTCCAGGATGAAAGGCTACGTGAGGATAAGGACCTGGGCAGGACGATGCTCATGGCCGCAGTTTACCTCTACAGTGTTGTGGTGGATCAAATACGCATCTCGCACTCCCCTGTCCAGACACAAAAAGCACAGTAGCAGGACAGAGAATTTTTCCCATGTTAAACTCATCAGCAGTGGAATGTCAGAGGAGTGACCATAAGTTTTTACATACCATTACAGCATGTGTTTACATCTAAGATTTTCAGTTTTCATTTGCGTGTGCATGTGTGTGTGTGTGTGTTAGGTATTTGAATTCAAGCTCATCTATAAATTACGTCAGTCTTAAATGCCATAAATAGCACTATCTATTCATGCAGTCATTCCCAAGCAATGTTCTATGAGTATGACAAGATAAAGTGAAAAATAGGCTGAAAACATGCATAAATGCCACAGATTATCTCCAAGGCTCATTGTCAATTGTCTTCTACTAGCAATTTTGTCCAAGACCTACTGCGCAAACGGACTCGCCCTTAGTCTACTTTTAATTCATCACATTATTATCACCTTTTACTCAGGACCTACATGGATTTGGGAGCTGTAACAACTGCTCACATGAGCCGGGTGAGAAGAGACAGATGATCGTGAGGGTTGGAAGGTCATGCCTCTACAACTTCCCACGTGCATTGATGGCAAGGACGGTCCCAGATTGGATTAGCCCACCATGCACATGATCTCAACTTGTAAAATTGGTGCTCTAATTGTGAAACCAAGAGGCGTACGCATTTTATTCTGCAATTAAATTAGCAAACCAGATTTTCTCATAAGGGAAAGTGGAACCCCAGTCAGCTGATTTGGCCTCTCACACAAGGACTCTCTGAGTCTCACTGGTCTGCTGAAATAGTACCAAAAATTGATTGCGTATTTCAACAACTACTGTGTCTTATTGAAGCGCCTTTGAAAAACCTTTTCACTGAATGACACAAGGTGGAATTAAAGATTTTTTTTCAAATTTAACCTAAATTAATAAGCAACATCAGGGTCATTAGGCTATAATGATTGTTGAGATAGGAGTAAAATTCAGATGGTCAGGTTTGACAAGCAGTTGTTAAGTTCAAAGCATGATTAATCATTTACACGCTCCTGGAGTTGCTCAAGCAAAAATACGATAGACATATTTTGCATCTCTGGTCACTGTGCTCTTCAATTCAGCGTTCTGTGGTCGTTATGTCTCAGAATAGAAAGAAAATGCCATATAGCCTTATGATTCTGATAGGATACAGACCACAGGTGTAGTGGTGATTTTTTTCAGTGAGGGGTACGGCTTGTTAATGCAATGCTATAAATGAACGCTTAATATTAACATAATGAGAAATACTGTGATCTGCTCCAAGAAGTGGGGGCACTCCGTACACCCGCGTCCAACGCCCACTACACCCCTGATGCAGGCAGACCTTGGACCTGCAGGCCTGCTGCTGTAGTAATCTGGACAAGGCACAATGACCTAATATTATTCATATTTTTTTGATGCAAAAATAACCCTAACAGACAGCTCTATTCTACAATGGGTCGGTTCTAGTTGGTAAATTGAGTAGACATAAGCCCTATCTTTTGGGCTGGCCAGTGAACGAGACCAATGCGCTGTGCGCCTGTGAGTCACGCTGCGGAATGCGATGTATTGGCTACAAAAAAGCATATATTTCGCTTGGCTGGTTGATTTACAAAAATTTGAACTCAACAACTCACAAAAAAGATAAAAAAACACACACACAGACACACAATTAAACATTTGACAACAACCATTTATAATAATCATTTGCCAAACGTTTGAGCGTGTTGACATTCCTCTCAATTCATCAACGTGTGATCATGTGAAGAGAGCATGATCGGGTGGAGACTAAGTGACGTACTGACATCATCGTCCAATCACAGCCTCTGTTTTTTGGCTTGTGATTCGACTGTAAATACCGACTTCGCTCTCTGCTTCATTTTGCACAGCTGCAGCCTGCGGAACTGCGCGGATAGGACGAAACAAACAAGAGCTGGATTGCGATCTGGGTTGACAGAATATATTTTGCATCGAAAACAACAAGGCTATTGTCGTCTTTGCAGCCTATACCAAATTATACACAAACAAGGACCGAAGAGGACAGAATATAGCATCAAGAGTCGTCAGTTTGGTCACCGTTAGCTGTTTGGCAACCGGCTAGCTAGCTAAGAGTTAGCCAGCGCGCAGCAAGTTAGCCACTTCTGCGCATTAGCTGGCTAGCCAGGGTATTTGTTATTACATAGACCTGTTGGAAGAAGACGTTCACAGTGTTGCAGCAAAGTGCATCCAAGAATCAGAGCGTGGTCGGCGTGCTGGTCGGCTCGTTAGCCCATTGCAGTGCCTCCAAACAGCGGGCTAGGATATGAGAAAGAATGAGTCAAAGGGACACCCTGGTTCATCTCTTTGCTGGAGGGTGAGTAGCTAGCGTTAACGTTATGTCACTTGAAGGAAATCACTACGTCACACATCAAATGCTCGCAGTAATTTAGCGCGCAGTGCCCACTTATCAGGCAAACTATCTGATTATTATGTTGCCTCACTGACAATAGTATGGCATTCTAGGTGGCATAAAATCTGGCGTTTCTCCAGATGAGGCGATTTTATCCCTCGTATTTGCGGCCTAGCCTTCGATGTGTTGCAGTGTCAGTGAATGGTAGCGTCACAGATTGCGTCCTTGTTATCATGTCAGTTGCATGGCTACCGTTAAAGGTACTAATTTTGCAGAGCTGGAGCGGTATTGGTGGTGTGTTACAAAATGTCTGTCTATATATCATAGTAGTGACGAATATTCTGCCATACAATAATTTCCTAACTTAATGTATACACCAGCCCGTCGTGTTAGCGATAGAGCTAGCGGTTAGCTAATGTCAAACAAGACCGTGTGGTGCAGCAGGGGTTAGCGCACACTCGGTTTCCTAGATGCCTTCGTATCGTTCGGGAACGACTTCTTTTGATCAAAACAAAGCATCGATTTAACGTTAGCTGAAGACCCCTTTCGCCACATTTTGCGTATATACCCCTGTTGCAGTTAACTAGGATGTAGAAGTCCGATTTTGCCACCGGTTAGTTTTCGGCAACACATATTGTTATAATCAGAAGTAGGCCTGAATTTATTTTAACGTAGTCTTGATTTAAATATCTTAAATCTCATTTTCATTTGACCCCAACTAAGCGATCTGTTCTGGCTCGATAGCCATCAGTGTAATTAGATATATTTACCTTTCAAGGTCAAAGGGGCAGGCAGTTGAGCACGTACAATTTAAATAGAGATATGACTCGCTATGCACTGAGTGAATCCATACCTTAAAATTCTCTTTGGCCATTGGCTGCAAGCTTTGAATTTAAACAGGCCAGGCGGTCATTTATGCGGGCTTGTAAACCAGGTGGTATAAGTCTACATTCGTTGCCCTTGACACCTTTACAAAACAGGCAAATTGGCAGCTTAAACACTTTTAGTAGGCTACATGAAGGGTATATGAATGATGTAGATTGCTTGAATGATGTGATGGCTAGAGTTTAAGGTGCTTGAACGGGCTTTAAGGGGCTACCTTTCTTTCAAAAGAGGATAAATAGTCACACATCTCCAGGTCTTTCTGTGAATGCAGTTTACATAAGTTGTCTTATTAGAAAACTCGTCATCTCTCCCAACGGCTGAGCTAAGGTATATATAACTGAAATTACGTGATGTGACGAAGCTGCCTTAGTCGTGCCAGGCAGCCCAGCCTGACAAAGCAGATCCATTAAGAAATTGTTCTTATTCACCCCAAAAGAAACATCACAGTGTAGAGGGTAGTGTTGTGGTGTATTTTTTATTGTTATTTATTTTTTAAAGATAATTACTCCCTTCAGTGCAGTTCACTACATGTTGATGCACCAAGAAAAGGTTCAGGCAGATATGTACACAATCTTTTGCAGATAAATTATGCACCTGCTTTAGGTTCCCCATTTTCTAATACAGGGGTGCCCAGCCCTTTTCGGCTTGCGAGCTGCTTCTGAAATTGACCTGAACTTGCATGGCAGGCTCTCAAGTTGTGTACACTCCTCCTTAATTAAAATCTACCGCAGTTTGCCTTTTCCTTCTACTCTCATTTGTCATGTCTGTTGAATGACAGATTTTGAAGCATCTACAACTGTCATTCCGCTGCTTATGTTCTGCAGATAATAACAGAGAGTAACTCTTTCATCCCGCACAGAGCTTTCAAAATCTTCACAAGAACTTGAGACTAGACTACTGTAGGCTACTTTGCCATCTCGCATCACTGTGCAGCCGAATTGCAGTCAACCTTTAGATAAACATGAACAGTTGTCTTAGAACTGGTCTTGCACTTATTGAACCTCTGTGTGGTGACTTGTATACTTTACCTTAGAAAAGAAAGCAAAGACTGTTCACCGAAAGTTAGGCAGTAGTTTGCAGCAGCTGCAGACTGTGCCGACCGCGTTTATGTCAATTGCATGTCAAAGCCAATGCGAGAAGAAATGAAACGTCTAAAAAGCATTTTTTCTTGGAGTGTTCCGTGATCTACCTGCACTGCCGTGGCAATCAACTGGTTGGGCAGCCCTACTCTAATAGATACAGTAGATGGGAGCAATGTTTGCTCTCAGGCTAACCTAACCACCCCATTGGTATCACAGCAACTCCTTCAAATGGGGAATCTCCACACAGATAGCAACATTATTTGGGAACAGGCAGTATGTTCTTGCATACGGCACTAAAGACAACTGCCATACAATTTGTGTCCTTGGTGTAGGTAGTGACTGTTTGAGGCCATTCTTAGTCACTAAGTCACTTTGTCACATAGTTCTGTTCAAACACTTGGCGTCCTCAGTTACAGAACCCTTTCCCCTTCCAGTTTAGCTTTTAGGTTTGTGGATAGACACCCATACCAAACAATATGAGCATCTTACAGTACCGTAGTATTGTTTGGTATGGGTGTTTATCCACGAGCCTAAACGCTAAACTGTCCCATCATGTTAAAATTTGCTCAAAGATTATAGGGCAACATCTTCACAACATCTATGAATCAAGAACATGATAAGAATGGCAACAACAACATTGTTTGTAACCATAACCATGTCTCAGATAATCAATTACAACTCTTACCATCCAACTTGTATAACTCATATGTGTTGTTGTATGTTTTGTAGCTGTCTGTGAGTGTTTTTGCAAAACTGTATGGATATGTTTATGTATGTACATGTAATGTATCACTATATACATGTATCCTCCACATATGGAACTGCTATGCAGTACTTTGCTAAAGACGCAAGACAAATTTCAGAGTTATTCTGACGATAAGGTGTTTTATCTATCTATCTATCTGTCTATCTTTATGGTTCTTGTATATGGCTTTGAAAGCCTTACTCCTCCCATGGACTTATCTTTAGGAATTTGTTTGTATCTAGGCTACTCTTGAGGAATGATGCTTCACAGTTGTTAATGGGAAACCTTTTGCTATCTCAGCAAACACATCACATTTCAGAAGAAGCTCTTAATTTTATTTTAGAATATAGCTTTTTGTGAAATAGTAAACACTAGAGGACACTTTAAGATGGGCTGTCTGTGATGCAGTGTTTGACAGTTTCTGTAAATTGAAGTCATGCACTTACATTTTCAAGCTTTAGAGTAGGCCTATGTGGAATTCCAAACATGCATTGTTGAGTTTATTTTCCCCTCAAATCATGGTGTAACACAGAATGCTTACATTGGATGTTTTGTTCTCTGGGAGGCTGAATGTTGTGGAGGCTAAAGGCTGCAGTGTAATGCTTTTATGAAAGTCTAGAGGTGCATGTGTGTTAGTGTGATGTTATTTGCATGTTGAGTGGTCGTTGGGGCTCCATTCATCTGATTTTAGTGAAGAATGGTTAATGTTGGCTATTTGATGTAAACATTTTAATTTCTTAGTAGACTACATGAAAGCAAAGGCCTAAAACATGCATCATTAGGCTAACTCGGAGTACTTTCCACTACATTACTCTCATCTCTTTTTTTTTTTTTTTTTTTTTTTTAGTGTTTCCAGGCCTGTGTTACACAAGCAGAATCACTGTCATTTCTATATAGCAATACAGTTAGATGGTCAATGTTCTTAATTTGTGCAATGTATTTAATAGGTAATTCATTAACAATTGTGTATCACATTTGGACAGATGTGCTATTGTATTGTCCTCTAAGGCATTTAATTGTTGTGTGAAGGTGTGAAGCCCGTACTAGAATAGTTCTGGCAGCGAGTAACAGGTAGTACTTGTGGTTGACTTTTTGTTGTTGGTGGTGTGGTCAAAGCTGCAGAGGTGAAAGTCTGCAAGTCTAGTTGCACCTAGTTGAGACTGAGTTTGTGAGCTAAAGCTAAGTCCTGTGCTGACAGAAGTCCTTTCCAACCAAACAACAGCCTAGTGTCTCTCTCTAGCAAAGAAAAGCCTGGTAATGATTGCCCAAGGATCGCCATTTTGTAGAAACTGGAGAACTTGCTAAGTCTTCTGCCCCTCCTATTTTATATCGCTTTTTCTGTGTTACTGACTTCACAACATTTAAAAATCACTTCCCTTTTCACTAAACCAAGATAAATGTACACAGTGTTGTTTAGCACAGATTGCAATATTGATTTTGTATTGTTTTTAATGATTCTCACATTGTGAACGAGTCCTCCTACCACAACAGTGAGAAACAATACAACAAACATTGCCGTGAAAAGTAAGCTTTTTCACCCGCTGTTTGCAGACGACTCAAGACTGAACTGACTAACAACCCTTGGAAGTTGTTTTGCTTCGTTGCGGAGGCCTGCACATGCCACTAGTGGGCTGGCCTCCAGCAACTGAGGCAGTAGCAACAGCCACGAGAGCACCCCTTTGTGGGCCAAAGTTCATGCTTGCTAGTAGACCTATGTGGGTCGGTCTTTTGAAAGGCAGCATATAAATAGATGGTTATGGAGTAGGACCTGCGGGAGCAGAGACGGAGGGTTTTTTTGCGGGGGGGGTAAAGGGACATAGTCCAGGATAGTTTTTCATTGCTAGGTCCGTTGGTCTTGTGAGCACGTGTTATAAACACGGCTAGTCTTACTTCGCCTCTCTCTTTAGATTAGCTTCTATTTTTGTTCTTTTTTTTGTTTTGTTTTTTATTAAGCCATTAAGACCCCAAACAGTGAATGGAGTCTCCACTCACTTTACTACAACCTAAAAGACATGTCTCTCTGAGCAAACAAGTGTCTGTATGCTGGAAAGCCTTTCTAATTCAGCCTTGCTGAGCTACAAAAGTGGTGTGCTAGCTTGTGGCAGGAGCATACTCTGGTGAAGATGTGGGCTATAGTATGCTATATGCATAATGTTGGTCCTTTTACATTTATTTTTACATTTATGCATTTAGCAGAAGCTTTTATCCAAAGCGACTTACATTTGTCAACTATCAATTAGTTCACCGCCAGTCTCCCCTAGAGCAACTTAGGGTTACGTGCCTTGCTCAGTTGGACAAAAGTTCATGCTGTATGAGTTAGGCCTTAATGTATGTATATATTACGATGAAACTGCCTGTATGAAATGGATGTGAATGTAAAGCAAGGCAGGTAGTGTGTAGGTGCTTTGTGGTAGGTAAGGATAGACCATATGTGGCATCACACCCCCTTAAGCTGCTCATCTGGGTGAGGGAGAGGTACAGACGTCATGCATTTGATGGCAGTTGTAACCTACTTTCCCTTTGGCCTTAGGAAGATTAGGTAAATGAGAGAGCGAGACAGAGAGAGAGATGTGAAGGTGTGTGGTGGCACAGAAGTGAGCTGATGTGCACATTATGGATTTCCTTTTCTGGAAAACCCCTTTAAGGTTAAATTTGGATTTTGACATGTGGCCTACATTGTCTACCCAACTAAATGTGTGTGAGTTAGACTGGATGACCCGTTTTGTGTGTGTGTTAACTTATCTGACACAAGCAGCCTTTGGAGCCCACCTCACACTCGTGTTGCCACACAGAGATGGTGACCTACAGCCCCTGTGCGTTGGCACATATACAGCACTTGGTGCTGCCAGTCGAACAGCCTTTTCCAGTCAAACAGTGTGCATGTGAGCATGAGCACGTATAGCTGACTCACTGTGATCTGAGCACATATGCTGCCCTACTTTCCATTCAGGCCCCTCAAAGAGGACCCTCATACGTAACTAAGAATCAGATCAGCTGTTTTGCATTTACTTTACCGGTCTGCTTTCTTTTAAGCACCTACAGTCGCCACAGTTCTGCTTGTGGAGCAGCTCCATTAGAAATGGCCCTGTGCCGGCAGACATGGTTTGCTCATCTGACATGTCGGGATGTGAAAGTGAGATTAATTTGATAAAGTGCGGTGTCTTGGGCTGCAAAAGTGCGTTAGTACATTTTAGGGCACATAACAGTTGCTTAGAGATGAGCTGCAGACATTTCTGCTAGATAACCTGTGTTGTCTCATGATTTGGAGAGTATTATTTAGCCTACTCAGCCTTTTTGAGAGACATTTTACTGATTATAATTAAAAGACTCTTATTTTTTAAAACTGTCATATACTGCTGTGAATATCTTGTATGCTTTGTGTCCTCTTTGACTTTACATGTCTAGACCTGACTTAATGCTCTCTCTCTCTCTCCCTCCCTCCCTCCCAGCTGCGGCGGTACAGTGGGTGCCATCCTGACGTGCCCACTGGAGGTGGTGAAGACCAGGCTCCAGTCATCCTCGATCACCACCTTCTATGTGTCTGAGGTGCAGCTCAGTGGCGTCAATGGGGCTAGTGTGGCCCGCATGTCCCCCCCCGGGGCCCCTGCACTGCCTCAAGTAAGTGGGTGACCAACACCTATGACCACACACTCCACAATGCAGACATGAACTCTGAACATGCACCTTGCTTACCGCACTGCTTTTCTGATGCTGATCTTAGTAGTGTTCTGCAAGCCACTTGCTACCACGCATAGTCTAGTGTTCAAAGTCTTGTGCTTCATTGAATGTGCAACCAATGCAGCACAATAAGCACAAGTGTAACACTTTGATTCTGTCACACAATGTCTCAATCAATTAATTCAGTTCAGTTGAACTATATTTATACTGCACCATTTACAATAGAATTGTCTCATGGCCCTTTACATACAGCAACAATAAGCATCCAAGAGCAACAGGTGCAAGGAAAAGCTCCCTTGTGGTAGTTATTCAAGGAAGAAACCTTGGACAGGTCATTGACTCAAGAGACCAACCCAACTGCCAGGGGTCATGCAGGAAAAGTACAGTCAGTAGTTACCATGATAGACTACTAGAGGGAGAGTCGGTCCTCATGCGAGCCTCCCGTGAAGTTGGTCACAGGATGGAGTCAGTGACAGGGATGCCATTCAGTGAGAGACAGGGCAATGTGTACACAATGTATACAATGTATACAATATACAAATAATGTATATTCCAGGTTGAATGCTGAGCTTACTTGCTCATAGCAGTTTTGACTTGCTGAGCATCATTCTGCAAGCTGCTTTGGTAAACATTAAGCTTGCACATCATTGGTTGGGTTAGTCTGTGTCCTAAATATATATGTGCACCTAGGCACGTAAGCCACACTATCTGCATTTGTTTGCTTAGCTTAGTATTTCTTTCAGTGCTTTGAAAGGTACCGTGTCTCAGTTAACACAGAAAAACAAAATGTCAGGGCTTTGGCCTAGTCTGTAACCTGCATACACATTGCTGCGCTTTCTGGAACAATCGCTCCACTGAGAGTTCCTCAAAGTCATTATGTTGGTAACACTGGCATGCGTATGGGGCGATGCCCAATTATAGATGTCTTGGCGGTGGTGAGTAATGCTTGAGATGGTTACAGAGGCAAAGGCAGAAACTGGTTTGGAGCTGCTAAACTCCGTCGGTGATGCCAAGTGCAGAAATCTCGCACCAGTCTGACACTGGAGCAGCTCTTTCTCTATCTGCCAGGATTTGATTGGTTGAAGCTTCCCACCACCCACTCCTGCCGCTGCTTGTTTTTTTTTTTATTTGGTTTTATTTATTTAATTTTTTTCTCTCTGCTGGGAAGCTAAGAAAACAAATATCACGAACCCATTTTTACTCAGTACGGCTGGGGATTTATGAGACTCACAGAGCTTGGGTTGTTCTCTCCCTCATCCCCTGCCCTCCACGTTCCTTTCCCTCTTTGGCATGACCGAGTGAAATATGAGAGATTACGTGAGCGAATGCCCTTTGTGTGAGCCATGGCTGACGAGGACAAAGCCATGGCATAATGTGAGCGCTGTTACGGGGCAAAGTATGAGTTCAGGAATGATCAGACCGTCACTTGGTTCTATTGGAGATGTCAACACCTACAGTCAGCCACTTTCATTCACACCTCACATTTGTGTGGGGCTGGAGGTCACTCTGTAAGAGACACACTTGGTCTGTTTAACACTGTTGGCCAAGATGAGCACTAGCAACATCAAGATCACAGGGTTATTGTAACTAAAGCCAGCAATAAAACTCTGCATAGGAAGTGAGTGGATGAGCTCCATGCAGTGAGTAGGTCTGAATGAAGACCTTTTTTAAATGAATGATGGAAATGGAAATGGTGTCGGAGTGATGAGTGCATTAGTGAGAGTCTGTGCAGTAGTATAAATATGTAGGGGGTGTGGCATTGGCTTTTGGGAACGCTCCCTTCTCCCTGGGTTGTGTCTGTATTTCTTGGCCCGCCAGAAAAAAAAAGTCTGTCAAGCTATGTAGCACACTAGAGGGAAAAAGAGGAAGGGAAAAAAGATGTCTTTTTTTCCCTCTCTCTCTCTCCACACACACACACACACACACACACACACACCACACACACACACACACACCACACACACACACACACACACACACACACACAGGCTCTTACATGAGAAAGTGGGTCAACAGTGTAGGAGGAGTCGTCCACTGAGGAGTCGTAGAGAGGATTCATATTTTACCCACAAGGCCAGCTGTGCCTGCTGCAGTAAAGAAAGATAAGATTAGATCGAGAGAAACAGAGAAGCGTGTTAGGGCTTTAAGGTCAACCAGTTCACAATCAGCATCTGGCATTTTCAACCAGTATTCAGCCTGGTTGCCTGGTTTGGATCCAACGATCCACATCTTAGACATTTTAGGGCCTGACTAAATGCAGTTGTGGATTCTAATGGTCTATAGTGTTAGGCCAGTGTTCATTCTGAAATCAGTCTAATGGAAGTTGAACTGGTTCACAGGATTAAAAAAAACTGACTCATTTGTTTTAATGGATTAATCTCAAATCTACTCTGAAGTTTGTTGCATCTAAGCACAGTCATGGTTTAAGTCTGGGTGTAGAACGGCCCCTACAGGCCACATCCAAGTCATGTTGAGACCAGGTCAGCGCCAGACGTGCTTTCTATTTCAGGGCCGGCATCAGAGGCTTCCTCATCTAGTCCACACTCCCAGCTCGTGTAGGAAGTTATGGGATGCTTTATTTATTCTGGCTCTCCACCAGAATAAATAGGTTATTTGATCTGAAATCGAAGTTCATTCTCGTGATTTGTCTGTGTTTTGAAGTAACTTGAAGGGAAAAAAAAAGGCGCTCTCTGAAATGCAAACAGTGAGATTTCCAAGCACGTGTACTCTACTCTCCCGAGTGTTGCTCTTGTCAGAGATAAAGAGAAGCCATCTATGTCTTCTAGTGTCTTCTTTTTGTTTGGGATGCAAAGCTTCATGTAAGGTTCATCTAACAGTTGTTAACAGAAGTTGTTGACAAAGCATTGTTGCCTGAATGTAACCACAGCCTTTCTTTCATTTGTTTTCTTTCTTTCTTTTTTCTTTCTTTCTTTCAGGTTGATATTGCAGAAAGAAGGACCTCGATCACTCTTCAGAGGTCTGGGGCCAAACCTTGTGGGCGTGGCTCCCTCTAGGTATAGTATGATTGATATGTCTCCTCTGCTAGTACCGTATTAACACAGATATAAGATGACCCCCCCCCTCCCCCTTTTCCATACTTATTTTTGGGGAAACAAGAAAGCTTTTTGTAGACCAAATTTTGCCTTATATCGTTAATTATTTTATTTAAAAATGTTATGAAGCCCTGGCTGTGTACACATCTAAACACTGTGTCCTGAATATTATCAACACCGGGTCAAGGGATGCTGAAGGAAAAAAAAGTTTTTTTTTTTCTCTGTTTCTGTCTAGTCC
Source organism: Tenualosa ilisha (assembly GCA_015244755.2). Classification (NCBI taxonomy): domain Eukaryota; kingdom Metazoa; phylum Chordata; class Actinopteri; order Clupeiformes; family Clupeidae; genus Tenualosa; species Tenualosa ilisha. Next base: position 518,127 of record PYXC01001975.1, on the reverse strand, counting down.
ACGAATATAAGACCCCCCTTCTTTCAGAAGTGTTTACAGGACAGAAGTGTATTGTCTTATATTTTGGCCAATGTACCTCTTTGGGCTCATAGGAAACCCCTCATCCTGCCCTACTTTGCTAAAGTTTAGATAACATAACGTTAGAGTTTAAGGGAACACACAAAAGCCCAGAGCAAACAGGCGGTCAGATGGATCAATTCATGGTACCTGCTCTTGGAAGGTAGCGAGTAAGGTTCATGAATTTATGCTGCTCCTGAGCTCTGTTATTTTTGAAGGAAGTTTCATTGGTGCCAGGCTGCATCACAAGAAGCCACACTCACCTTTTTAGTGTAATATTTTGCTATGATGTCATCGCTTGTAAGCACTTTTAAGCAAACACTCGAGGTAACTTCTTGACAAACAAGGCCACTATTCGCCGTTGCCCCAATCCGCGTCATCCTCCTGCTTGGGCCCCATACGCAGTGATATAAGTGGACTGAGCCAGAGGAGATGGGTGTCATGGAAACAGAAGGGTGTTGTGCATGATGTTCTTCTCTCACAGCTGTCAGCATTTGGTGGGAAACTGAGTATGTTGCCTGTATAAAAGAGAATATGAGAGTTTGTGTGTGTTGTGTTGATGAGTGGCAGTGAGAGCCATTGAATGCGTGTGTTTTTGATGGAAGTGTGAGAACAGATACACCTCATACATCCCCTGATTTGTTTCCTGTTGGGATTTGGCCCCATTTCCTCGACATTGTGATGAAAAGGATGAGAGAGGAAGTTTTTCCTCTCTTAAGTCCTGATTATACCCTACCTCCTGTGCGCTGTTACATAATAGAACATAGCAGCCTTACTTCTGCATGTTACACTTACCACACATACTGCTCAACACCAGACCTGTTGCCTTAAAAGTTATTATTTTATTGCCTGTAAAATTGATGGATCTGAAACATTTGCAGATTAAATTTAAACTAAAATGTTTGTGTAATGATTTAAGTTAGAAGTTAATTTGCACAATCACTGTCATAGTCTGGCAGTACTAAAAGTTATCCAGTTATCCAGTGCCATTGCCCCTCATCATAGGCTACTCTCCAGGGCTGTGCAATTAGTCAAACTCATCTCAGAAACTAGACTAGTCTTTTATCTGGTTGTTCACACAATGATGCATACACACACCAAATGAAGGGGAAATTGAGGAAGAAATTCAAATTACAAAGAAATTTTGTTTAAAAGTTGAATAAATGCAACAAAGATCCTAAGGTATTCATTTAAAATAATCATGATTTTGCCATTAATCAAAATAATACTGCTTTTTTTCTGTAACAATCTACCCTGCTACAAATGTGCCAAGTAAAAAAGTTGTTCTTGTGATTATATGTTGCACAACTGTTTTGGGAATGTTGCTGGGAACACGGACCAGATTCAGGCTGCAAACGCACAATTTCTGTTTGAATGAGGCCTTGGTATAAGAATCTTAATTGTGGAGGGAAAAAAACTGTGCTAATACCCAGTCCTTTTTAAATTCGCAAAATGAAATTCTTAAGGAGCTAGAAATGATAGCCACAATTTTCCTTAGAAACACAGCTGTGTTCTGTCCAATGCATACATAACAGAGAAACTCTTTGAGATGATCTGGAGACGCTACTGCTGTTCTATAGCAGACATAATCATGACTCATCGGATGTAAATAAATAGTCTCCCGTTGCGTAACTCGGTCTAGTCCAGCCGAGCAGACCTGAAGTTCAAGGCTCAATGCCCAGGCTGGTGAGCCTAGACAGTTAAATGCATATGCTGTGTTTGCCCTCCTGTGAGGGCCGCTCACATTAGGACAAGTGGAAAGAGGTCAGGAACAGAACGTATTGGTTGTGAATGGCAGTAGCATTATTTTTACGATAATATTTTGTTGGTTTAGGATACATGGAACACTGTGTCAATACTGTGACCTTTTATCAGCTCTGACAGTTTCTCTCCCTCACTCTCCAGAGTGCACCCCCTGGTTATTTTCACCCAGACACTTTTCTGTGGCTATCATGCTCTCGTCCTAATTGGATGAGGTTTGACTGCTGGCACCTTTCATAGCTCTTTTGTTTGAGTTCATAAGTTTGATGGTGACATGCAGAGTGTGAAGCTTACTATTTATAATATTGGCTTGCCTACGTTTTGAGTGTTCTTTTATGAGTGTGTATGAATGTGTCAACCAGTAAGGAGATTTTTTCCATTCCCTGTTATGTAGGTGGTTGCTATATCTGGGAGTGTATATATGTACGAGGCGCAGAGCCTCCTGGTTTAGTGGACTATGTGTTGTACCTGTTCAAGTGTGTATGCAAGAGAGACTGACGAAAGGGGTATCTACTTCTGACAGGTATATTTGTGTGAGACTGACTTTCTTTAACGTCCATGCCAACTTGTGTGTGTGTGTGTGTGTGTGTGTGTGTGTGTGTTGAACTTTCCCCCTGCCTTTTTTTGGCTCACGTTTAGTTGCTCATGACTAAACAGAGTGTTATATAAAAGCAGGAAAGAACAGCAGTGATGAGGAGAGTGCTTGCATACCCCTAATAACTCAAGTCCACGTGCCCACAGCCAAAAAAAAGGACATAACAGGTCCACTAAAACTGCCTACAAGAGCATGTACATACAAATTGTCTTAAGATCCCTTCCATTTGTACACTTGTAGACATGTTTAGGCATCAAATCACAGTTGCATTGTATGCGAGTATTGTCACCCCTTTCAAAACTAAAAATAAACCATCCCTCTGGCCTGGCATGCTCCTGCCCATCTGATTGGTGAAACCTGACAGATGTGTTTCCCAGCTGCTGATTGGCAGTCAGTGAACAGTGTCGTAGTCCCTCATTGGCTGAGCACAGTGCGGGGGAGTAGATTTAGAGGAAGTGGAAAGATACTGGGCACTTGGTAACTAGGCTGTCACATTAAGCCCCTGGTCAGCTCATCTGGAAAGGGTCCACGGTCGGCTGCGCTTTTGGCTGCTCTGTCTGCAACCATGTTTAAAGCACCATAGGCCTTAAATCCACCCTGCATCATCCCAGAAAAAAACACTCTCGGTGGCTTACATAATACAGTGGACACACCATTTTGTCTCACGCACACACACACACACACACACATACACACACACACACAGACACACACACCACACAGATTTAAATCCAAGCCTCAACGGAAATTTTTATTTGCGTAATCCTGTTTCTCTTCCTCTCTCCTTCCATTCTTTTTCTCTCACTTACCCCAACCCCCTCCCTCCATTGACGGTCTACTAAATTGCCTGCTGTCACTGATTCAATCCACTGCTAATGCTGGTCATGTGATGAGTGCTGTATGATAATATACAGACTGATTCTTACCCTAGATATACCCTTCACCTGCTAGTGCTGTGGGTCAGCTCTGACTACCACAGTCAGCACTTTGGCATGGAAACAGCACTATGGGCATGGGTCTGAAAGGGCCAAAGACCATAGATGGCTTTGATCGGCCTCTGAGCTGTCTACTTGCTGTGTACTAGTTGAGCCTATCAAACTTCTTTGATCTTTTAACATGTTTGTTGATTGTGAGATTTTGAGACTCATTACAAACACATTTTAGACATGAGAAGTATTTGTACATTTGTTATTTAGTGTAGTGTACATCTTGTCATGACACCGGCCCATGATCAAGCTAAATTTGGATCTCTGTGGCTCTGGGCCTTAATGACTGCTGCTGTACCTGTTGTTCTGACCTCGGCCTTTGCATCACCAGAGGCTGGCTGGGCATCAGCTTTTGGATCAGGCTATACTGTGAGACAGGGAGGCACATTACCCTAATTGACTTTTAGGTTTGTCCTTAAATGTGTGTGTATGTGTGTGAGTGTGTGTGTGTGTGTGTGAGAGAGAGAGAGAGAGAAAGCAAAAGAGAGACAGAGAGAGTATAAATGAATGGATGTGTGCACTCCTCCTGTTCATCTGTGTTCTGAGGCACCCTGACCTTCTTGCATAACCACGTTTAGACCCTCTCAAGTCATGCAGGCACACTGGGTTAGATATGGCAGGACCAAGGCTATACTAAGGCACTGGCAGGAGGGATTTCTAAGAGTCGATGTCCATATAGCGCTTTTTCTAGCATAAAAACATTGGGAATCATTGTAGCCACATTGTAGCCAGCGCTTTCTCAAAAAGACGTTCTGTTCGTTTCTATGATGACTAGTTCGACAGCTTAATGACTGAGGTAGTTAGCTTGTTCATATTTTGAACATGGATCGTGTGCTGACAGACATCTTCCAAATTATAGCACGCATAGTCTTAAGTTAAAACAACAAAGTTGTTATCAAGCGAGTAGGATGCTTTTTTACTTTGCTCCTGCTAGATGTTAATATTCCACTATTTTTTTGTTTTATTTTCACTTTTACAAGTTACGTTTACTAAGATAGTAAAAAGAACACTGAACTGAAAAGTCTGACAACTTTAGAGAAGCTAAACAATACTAGTAACAACTGACCAGCAAGTCACCTTGACATTGGATTAAAACAATATGCCAGGAGGCAAAAGACCCAGGGGATCCCGTAGAAAAACACACAGAACTAGAACAGAGGGTTTCCATCCAGGGATTTAAAATTGAAGCCCTGTCTTCAGATGGACAAACTACAAAAGATATAGGATCAGTTTTTGCTGATCACTACAGCCTCTCTCTCCAGCATGCAATCTTTTTGCAGCCAGTGGACAGACCTGGTAAGTGCTCACAAACAGACCCAGTCATGGATATCAACAAAACCCTTAACCCTCGAAAAACCAAAACAACCACCTCTTGCAAGCACAGCAGAGATATGTCCAACAACGACACTCAGCAATCTGGGACAGACTGCCAAGGACCTTAACAATCACTTGGAGATTGTGAGCATGTAGTATCTGCATTGCCCGTTCAGGCTAAGGACCTGATCACAGACAGTCATACCAAGGCAGCACCATACCCACACAACTATCACTGTGACTGTCACAGAGACACTCACGAAGAATCATGCCAAATATGCCATACCAAAATCCCAGTTTCAGATCCGTTCCGCTTACCTCTCTCTGCCATCCCCATCTACCCTTGCATTGATTTTCCTCAAAGTATGCAGAGACTTCTGTCAATGGCCACACTCTCTCTTAAGTTGCTTAGGACAAGCAGTGTACCCATTCATCCCCAGCCAACTAACAGACTGAACTGTGCTTGCCAGGGACCTTCAGTTGGTCACCAGTCTTTTTCACCATCCAAAAAATACATGACATCTCTCCTTTTACATCTTGTAAGACAGTGTTTACCTCACCCGAGATCATCTGTCCACTGGTCTTTATCACCACCCAAAAGGTACATGATATCTCCACTCCCCCACCCCCAATCTCATGAATATGGAGAGTCTTGTATGATGTGCTGTGGGTCCCTGCTCTGAGTGTAGTTTTGAGAACAAACTCGGGCCCAGTTTGTCTATGCCATTCTCTTTTCCTTTGCTGATGAGAGATGAACGACATCGAGCTCATTTAACCCAAACATTACAAACAGTCATCACTTGGTGATTTTGCATCCTTTGAACACTTATGTGGACTTGTTAAATGCTCTCCTAACATATTTCTATTGACTATTTATAGGACAAGTCATTTAGCCAAGGTTTTTTAGGAAGAGTTTTGTGAAGTGTTGTCAGCCATTTGCTTAGGGTTTGATGGTCTTATTATATCTGATTTTAACTTGCATGTAGATGAACGCCTATACCAGAGAACTACTCGCACTAATTGATAATTTCAACCTGACTCAACATGTACAGGGGCCAATATACTCTCATGGTCATACCCTTGACCTTGTTATCACAAAGGTTATTACTGTCTGACTTGGCCTTATCTGATCATTTCTGTGTTTTCTTTGATGTTTCTATGTCTCCTCACATTCAGAACAGCTATGTAGGTTGGAAAGTCATAATCGATAACACAGGTGTTCTCTTTGCGCAAGCTCTCTCACGGATCAACACAGATCAGCTCTCTCAGCTGACTTACTGAAAATGTTTAATTCAAAGATATCCCAAATTATGGATGATATTGCTCTATTTAAAATCAAACGAGTCATTGGCAAGCTGAAAGCACCATGGAAGCAATATCTAACTGTAAAACTGCTAAAAAGAGAATGGAAGAAGAATGGAAGAAAATGGCGCAAATCTAAACTTCACACCCATAATCCACAAAGAGATGCTTTTTGAATATAATTATGAAATTGGTGAAGTCTTTGTTCTCCACCATCAACATGAATATGAACAATGCTTGTGTACTATTTACAACAGTTGAGAAGCTAACAAATCCCACAGCACAATTAACACCTGAACTTCTCTCAGTTAATAAATGATATAAATGAATAAAGATAAGACAGAATAAAACATCTCAGCTGCAGATAACTCAAACCCGCGCCTGTGACACAGAAAGATAATTCCAGTGCAATGTCAGAATTTAGCCTGATAGATTATGAGACTTTTGAAACTGAAAACTGTACAGAGTCTCAGTTCTTCAACATTTGAATTGGACATTTTGCCAACCAACTTTCCCAAGTCTGTTCTTCAAAAAATTACATATATTTTCAGCTTGGAGGTGTCGGAGCGGCCACACAAAAGCAGCCGCCAAAGGAGCTGGGTGCTGCGTTTTTTCTAGACGGCCGCAAAATGCTCTCTCCTCATAGGAAACAATTGAAAAAAGGCGGTGGTGCCGAGAGGAAAAAAATGGTACATGGACATCGGCCCTAAAAGAATAATATTACAACATACAACATTTCATTTAAGATTTTCAGTAATTATCTCTTGTTGGCTTTTGCCATTGCAAGCCATTCGCACAACACTTGTGTTCTTGTTAGAATAATTGTTAGTTGTGCTTTGTTGAGCCAACTGTCCAAGCATCACCTACATGCTTAGTAACAGCAGCATATTCTGAATACAACACTACATTTCCCAGTAGACGACATTGTCATAAGTCGGCACACATATAGGGAAGAGGCCAAACCCCTTATTGTGACTGAAACTAAACACAGTGTCAGTAATCAGAGCCCTTGACACCACGTTGCTATAAAATTATATGGTTTGTGACATCTCATGAAGGCTTGAACAGTCTTTCCAGTCCTTACAAGAGAGGGCTGTAGAGTTACAGCCTATATTGTCCAGAGCCATACCTGATTAAAATGCAGAAAATCTTGTCAGTGTAATTTTTAAACCTTGTTGGACAGATTGATGGACAGGGCAGAATCACTGTCTTAAGAGTTCTGCAAGTGTTCTGCCACGTGTTCTACCAGACTTGTGTTGTCTCACTTAATTTGTCCATAGTCAGAACCATTGCTATGATTTAGCCCGTGTTTTCCTGTCAGACCAGGGAACAGTCAACCAACACTAAAACTGTATGAAAATGTCATGTTTTTCCTTTTCTCTTTCACAGAGCCATATATTTTGCCGCCTACTCAACAGCGAAGGAAAAACTAAATGGTGTTTTCGAGCCCGACTCCACACAGGTGCACATGGTCTCGGCAGCCTTAGCAGGTAAGAGAAGAGCCCTTAACTGCTACATTCACTCTGACTGCAGAATACTAAAACTGTAACAGTGCTCCCCACTGTCCTATTTAACCAGACTATGTGTAGAAATGAGTTTGCACTCGCTCCTCAGTTTCTGCTCCATTTAAAATGGATGTAATGTCTACTTAGACTGGTACGCTTCGCTTAATATCTCTTTTTAAAGTGTAGGTAACTTGTTGATCAGTCATTTGGCCTCCTTTTCAATTGTTAAATGAGTTCAATTGTTTTGATATTTTTTGTTTGATTGGAAGTTGTCGCTCAAGGATAAGCACATTGCTGTTTTTAGTTGTTTAAGACCTGATTGGGCATGGTTAGTCTAGGACATTTGCCCTCACCTCTAGATGTTTTTTTGTTTGTTTGTTTGATTGATTCCCCCCTCCATTTTGAGGTTATTTGCTAGTTGTGGGGTAGAGTGGGTAGAATAACAAAACTCAAAAGCGCGACTGGTTTGTCCGAAAGCACAATTGAAGACTTTCAGGATTGGGCCATCCATCCATTCAAATAACTCCTGTCCTCTCCACTCAGATTTCTCCACTCAGATCAAAGGGAAAATGTCCTCCCTTGTGTGGGACTTAACTGTTAAAAATGTTGTCAGCTACATATAAATCTATGCACAAATGTGAAATATGAATTGTCAGAATAATCATGATGTCCATGCATGATGTACATGTAATATTTCAAAAGACAACAAAACAATCAGTCAATCATTTGAAATGGAGAAATTCTTATGAAAAACTTTCCTGTTTCTGAGTGGACGTTCTCGTCACTCTGGACTACATTGATGGAGTATGTCGATGGCACTGTATTGTCTCCAAATATGCTAACCTACCTAACAGTGCTTTTCTTTCAAAGAAAAGAAAAGGTGGAGGAAAAAAAAAAAAACTTCTTTAAGGTCCTTAAAGTTTGGGTTGTGCTTTCCTTTCCCAGTTTTTTCTTTCTTTTTGTTTCGTTGTCCCCCCCACCCCTGTTTCTTCTCCTCTTGTTTTGAGGGCTGGAAGCCTTAGGTCTTTACATACCAGTGTGCTACTAAACAGTCTGGCTTCACACGCTGCGCTGTCTGTGCTGTGTGTAGTTGAGGACGCTAACATGTAGGGCGCGATGCGCAGTGAGTGAGCGGCGGTCCTCGCGACTGGCGCAGGCGGATCCGCGGACGCCTCAGGTAGTCTCCTCTTCTCACTGGTATGGACATGATTCTCCTAACCGTAATGATGATGATGATAATGATGATGTTGCTTATGATTAATATAAAAATGCTGATGTGTTTTTATTTTAAAACTTATTGATCACATACTGAGTACTGACGCAGGCTTTGTAGCTATATAGCTAGTTCTTTTTGTTTTGTTTTTATTTTTGTTTTGCCCGTTTCCTAATCTCCCTTGTTATTGCACAGTCTTGACACTTTGGCCCTAACCAGCCTGTCACCCCCTGTAAAGGTAATTCAGTCATCATATAACTGCAAATGATACATGCACACATACAAACAGACATACACTCCCCCCCCTCTCCCCTCCCTCAGACTAGTCATGTGTGGGTCATTGTAACCTTGTCAACTTATCTAATCTTCATAGACCTGGCTATTTTTGTGATCCAGAGTACCCTGCAACTTGCACATGCAAGGCCGTGATAGAGTTTGTAAGAGCTTTTTTTTATTGAACCTTTATAAGAATGCACTAGCACATACCACACATGCTACATACATGCAAACACATATGTGAATGTGTGAAATAAAAGCAGATGTTCCAATTGTATGCCTCAAGTGCTTATAATCATTATAATACTTGTCGAAACAGTCCTTAATTGCTGTCTATCCACATCTAAATACCTCAATTACATTATCTTTATATCTAAAGGACTTCAGTCATCACATATTTTCTATTGTAATCTGCTCAGCAGTTAATTATATCTCACGTTAAAACACTTGGAACCAAAATGACTTATCTCTAAAATAGGCTATGCCAATAATATTTCCTTGCAATGCCATTGGAGGCAGTATGGAAAGTTCTCTCGGCCATTCTATCTGGGTGGCATGTCAGAGTGGTGTTGCTTTCCATGCCTATCCTGGCCTTGCCTGTGATGGCTCACAGTGGTTGCCTTGCAGTGGGTTCTCAGTTCAAACATCCTGACCCTGTTCGCTAGCTCATCTCCTGCACATGTGGACAAATGTAGGTCAGATCTATACAGAAACCAGGGCAGTCTTCCATGATCAAGTTAGTCACTGACACGTTGGGTGTAGAATGCAGGCATTTGGCACAGAACCAATGAGAAGGCGGCCATTCCTGTTTCCTGGCGTAAGCGTACTTTAATACACTTGAGCCCCTCCAGGTATGGTAATGTTACAGTGTCATACTGTACTCTGAGTAATGGCTCTTGACTTGGCCTTCAAGAACATTAATTGGCACAGAAGGCAGTGAGCCAAGAGTACATTGTCCCAGCAACAGACAAGAGGTGTTGAGTGCATTGTACCATACCAGTTGTACAGTAGACATGTTGACACAGGCCTTAAGTCTAAGTTAGGACTGGGCTTAGGATAAAAATAAAAAGGATTAAATGGTCAAAATCAGTAGACTTATGGAAACTGCACTGATCTGCCTTGCATTTCAGGTGGTTCTGGTGGATTTCCATCTGCCAAGCTCAATGCAGTGTTCACATAGCTTGTCTCAAAATCCAAAAATCCTCAAAAATTGTCTCATACTCATTAGTTAAGGCTAAAGGGGGAAATAAGTTTGCTAGCCATGCACATTTATGAAAGCCATATACATTGCATCTGTGTAAGCAGTGAATGAAACATCCTCGTTGACTTGTTGATTTAAGCAAGGTTGACAAGGTTAGCATGTCCTAATTTTTGTTTTATTTTTTTATTTTTAATCGTTATTATTTATTTTGCACTGCTTGACCTGTGCGTTTTATGACTGTCTCACTTAGACTTTGCCCTCTTTTCACCCCAATGACTTTTCTTTCCCCCTCCAACATGTAGGTCTGATGAAACTGATGATAATGGCAATGATGACACTGTTCTTGCTACTCTTGTAGGGTCAGCTAGGCTCTGTCCCCTCCATCTTTGAGTTTGCCTGCATAGATTAAGAACTACAGTGCTGTGACGATCTTTCAGGCTGCAGAAATTAAAAAAAAAAAATGCAATTTATCCTGCATTATTTTTCCACCCTCTGTTTCTTCCTCCTCCTCTTCCTTGTTTTCTTCACGTCTCTCTTTGCCTTCTCTCTCTGTCTGTCTCACTGCCTGTTTGATGGCACTTAACCCCATTCTGTGCGAAAAAAAAGAAAGGAAAGGATAAACCAGAGTCCAGACAGGCTTCGTATTTTCTTGTGGTCTCAGCAAATAGCATAGGATCACAGGGAGGGAGGGAGGGAGGTGGGTGGGTGTGGAGACAGGGGACTTAGTCTGGGCTCATGGGAGATAGTGGATGATGCTCAATTCCATCCCAGCCCGTGTAGAGTGTATTTTTGAGTGTGCCTTTTGTCCTCATCATCTTGTTCTTCTTTAATACAAATAATGACAAATGATTAACAAAGAAACAAAAAAACAAAAGGGGGGACTTCTGCTGCTGCTGCTTGTGACTGTGGTACAGACAAGCCTGTGTCTATTTTAGGGCGCTATACTGTAGTTGGCAGCCCTGCGTGGGGGGCCCTGCGGGGCAGCCAATGTCTGCAGGCTTCTAACTGCAGCTGTGTGGAGTAGCTTTGTCCCCCTCCCCCGTGAGTACTCGCCAGAGATGCTCTCTGCTCTTCCTCTTTCTTTCACTTTCTCTCTCTCCTCTTCCTCTGTTCCACAACTACTTGCTACTGCTACAGATCTTCTGTCATACTTTTCACCCAGCTGCTCCTTAGGAATTTCACCCCCCCCCCTCCTCTGTAGATATCCACCCCCCAGCTCCCTGTCCCCCTCTCTAGGTCCAGAACGTCACACATAGATGTGTTACTAGCATAAGAAAATGACTATGTACTTGTGTGAGAAAGACAGTCATACAGACTCTCATGAAGAATATTACTGCTATACTTTGTTTTGTTGGGGCTGGGAGGAGGATGGGGGTGATGTCCACCTTGTCTTGATCTCAGAATATCTGAGCATAGATCATACTAAAAATTCTCATCAAAACGACAACGACAGCAACAACAAAACAGTCGTGCCCACACCCACATAGTATACCTGAAGTCCAGATGTAGTTTGCCAATAATGTGGCATACTGAATTAAAAATGGGAAATTCATGTAACAGCTCAGTCCATAGCCTTTGCATATTCCACGCACTGTTCAATGCATGTTTTTAAAACACAAATAAAACAAAAAAAATAATAACAACCTGAGACTCTTAGACGTTTCAGATTTAACATGTATACTAATCCAGTGTGTGTAAACCTCACGTCTTTCATGTTCCTTGCTGTACTGGCATGGAGTGTCTTGACCCATCAGCGAAACCAGTTGACACGTTTTGTGGTAGTTTTATGAGTATTGCAGCAATTAACAACCCATTTCACGAAAGCCATTGTTATGTAACGTATCAAGACAAACTTACAGCCTTTGCCTTCACAACACTTTATTCATGTTTTGAGCCACTAGTTTCATTGGCTCTTCAAAAGAGCTAGAAACAGGCATAATTCACAATTCAAGTTATTGTGGAGGACATAAATATGTATTAGCCATCTTTGTATGACATTGTTACTCACATCATGTTTATTTCTGTTGGGGGAGGGTTAGCAGACACCTTTTGGCCAGTTACATTGTCAGTTGAGATGCTTGAGGATGATGTCTTTAACCTGAGCTTATGGCCTGAATTCACATCTAAGGGTCTTCTTGACCTTTTTTCTAAGAGGACATCTGTGTCACCATTGATAGTGGTTATGGAGATGTCAAGCAGGACACAGTTGGTCGGTAATATGGCCACTCAAAGTCCTCTTGCATTGATTCCCTGGCACAAATTATGCTGTCTTGTTGTTGGATTTCCAAGTATTACAAAGTACATTGGATGTCCTTTGCAAATAACACAGCCATAAACCCATGTTAAAAGAGTTTTCATGTGTATAGGTCCAGTTTACTTATGTCAGTTTATCACCACTATGGATATGTTGTCTAGAGATAGCACTAAGCCAACAGACTGCCCATAAGTGTGTTGTCATGCACTGACTGTTACTGCCTCCTCTAAACCTCTGTCTTATTTTCCCAGGGTTCACAGCGATCACTGCTACCAATCCAATCTGGCTTATCAAGACTCGCTTGCAACTTGATGCCAGGTGAGTCAAACAAGAATTTTTATCTTTACAAATAAAAGCTGTAAAGCTACTATATTGTATAAAATAAAGATTACTTTTTAATCAAGACCGGTTGGATTTTAATAACCTATTTTCTTAACCTAATGCTGTGTAGGAACCGCGGTGAGCGCCACATGAGTGCATTTGACTGTGTCCGGCGAGTGTACCAGGCGGACGGGGTCCGAGGATTCTACAGGGGCATGTCAGCATCCTATGCTGGCATCTCAGAGACTGTCATCCATTTTGTGATCTATGAGAGCATCAAGCGCAAGCTGCTTGAGTCCAAGGCCCAGAACAACATGGATGAGGAGGAGGAGGCAGTGAAGGACGCATCAGACTTTGTAGGGATGATGCTGGCAGCGGCTACATCCAAAACTTGTGCCACATCTATTGCTTATCCACATGGTATGTCGTTTTTTTTCACCCTTTTCACTGATCTTACTGGTGAGCAACATGGAGAGCCTATTAGTATTTTGGATAGTAAACTAGTATAACTACACTATACAGTTAATACTTGTGCCTAATATCAATCTAGCCTACTGTACTTTACAAAAAAAGACGTTCACCGGAAAAGAGTATCCATTTTAAACAAAAGTCCTTCTGGGACTTTACGTCTTCCATGCACAGAGCCCATTGTCAAAACATCAGGACTCAGGACTGTAGAGTCATGTCTACCAGAGTGTTTCATTGAAGCCATTGAAAATGTTCTTTGCTATGGAAGTTCTGATCAAACTAGGCATCGTTGTTCTTTGTTGCCTTCATGTGTGGTTTAAAAAACAACCAACTACAAAAGACCTGAAGTTTTGGTACGATTTTTGTGAATTGCACACTGACTCATCTCTCTCTCTCCCTCTCTCTCTCCACAGAGGTGATCCGCACTAGACTTCGTGAGGAGGGAAGCAAGTACCGCTCCTTCTTTCAGACTTTTGGCATGTTGATTCGTGAGGAGGGCTACCGCGCCCTCTACCGTGGCCTGACCACTCACCTGGTTCGGCAGATACCGAACACTGCCATCATGATGTCCACCTATGAACTGGTGGTCTACCTGCTGAATGGTTAACCCAACCCCACCCCCCACCCCCACTCCCCGACCGAAGAGAAAGAGAAAGAGAAAAAAAGATTGAACGAACGAAAGAAAAGAGATGGATGTTGGTTGAAATGAACCAGATGGGCCCCTCTAACCCCCTCCCCAGGCCACTAGAGGGTGCTGTTGTGTGAGAAATGAGATGGAAAGAGTGGGAAACGAGGGAAGGGGCAGAGGGAGGGAGTGGATGATCAAGAAAGCGCTCAAGGGAGGAGGGGGACTAGTTCATTCTATAACTGCACTGCGTGGTGGTTGTTTGTAATGGATGGTGTCTTATCGAACCAGCCATTAATGATAATCTCGTTTGAACTCTGTTGTCTCTCCATAATCCCTCTTTCAAAGAGGAGCAATTTGAGAAGACAATCAGTTGGAGGGGGATGCTTGAAACTGTAACCCCTGTTTTATGGGTGAAAACATTGACAATTAGCGCTTAATGCTAATTTGCAACCATTTCTGTTGGTAATGATGACTCAGTACGTCATGTGTTTCAAAACTGTTAAGCAACCCAGTTTATTTGTCTGTGTGGGATTTTATGCACCGGTTCCTGCAGCTACAACTTGGTTGCTGAAGACAATGCTGTGTTCAAGCATGCCCCTCCGCCCGTGAGGATTTCCCTCCCTCAGCACGGAGCAAGAGACTAACAATGTCTAACATGCCGACCTTCAGCTTTGCTCTTGGCCAAATAGGTCTTGTCCTGACCCCTCTTGTCCACTACAACCCAGAAGGCCCTTCATGTAGACTTGAGTTTCATTCAAGCAGGATAAGCAGGATGTCATGTCAGAGGGGTTTGTTGAGTTGTGCGGTGAAGTCTTCAGTCGTCAGTGGTCAGAAGCGAGCTCTTAAGCATAGCTGAGAGTGTCCCGTCTGATCTTCTCTGAAATACAGGTGTATTTCTTTACCTTTTTTTTGTTTTGTTTGGTTTTTTCTTTTCTTTGACATCCGGACCTGTCTCAACAACCTCTTCTGGAAAGGCTGCTTACTTGAAACTAGTCAGTGTTGAAGTCCGATGGCAGCGCCTACAGGCCTTTTGTTCTTGAGAGTCAGAGTCGGTTGACTACTCAGATATGTCCCTGACACACACACACACACACACACGCACGCACATGCATTACCATCCGGGGAGGTACCACTCTCCCCACCCCCGACCGTGGCTTTTTTGTGGATAGTTTTAGTCTTGTATCATAAATATATAAATATAAATATATTAAGAAAGAAAGAATAATAATAAAAAAAAAAACAGTATTACTGTTGGAGCAAGACAGTGTTTTGCTTAGCAGTGTCCATTGAAGATATTGTACAGTTAAGTGTACTTGATTAATTTTTAGTGAAGGATATTCCTATATGTGTATAATATGCATATCAAATATCCCCTTGTCTATAATCTAGGTCCTACGATCATGCAGTAGGCTGCTGTTTTAAAAGTATTATTTGAATCAACTGCATTTGTTGTAAAAAAAAACAAAAAACAAAAAAAGTAGTTTGAATCTATCGCAATATGGTGTGTCCATGTGTTCTTGGTCGATTTTTTTGTTTTGTTTTGTTTTTGGGTACAGTTTGGCCTTGACTCCTGAATTGGAGTCTATAATTTTGTTTTCTGCTTTGATTTGTTCTGTTAGGAATCTTTTTTTTTTGTGGATCTGTGAAAGGTCAGTGTCCTCATCTCAGAAATATGTTTACATGCAGCCCCACTCTCCTTACTGTTCGTGAAGGAGCTCATATAACTTGTCAGCTGTGCCACTTTCAGTTGGTTCACCCCATGATTTCTCCTCTCTCATACTTCTGTGTCTCAGACTAGACTAGACTAGACTAGACTTGACTTTCACCGACCAGCCAGCTTATAGTCCTCTCCTCGGTAACGTGAGTTGTGAGATTTTTTTTTTCTCTGCAAGGCCATTTGACAACAGTCCTCAATCAGTGTAGATCTCACAGTGAATGTGTCTCTCCTTATGCAAGTAGCGAGCTCAGATCATGAACTTGCCTCGGTAACATTTGGGTTAAACATGCAGCTCCCACCACCGAACTGTGAACACTTGAATTCAGTGTTTTTTATGTCGTCAGTGTTGGCACACGGTACTTATTTGTCCCTCAGATTCTGACAGAGGCTACAGATACCATGTGGGACTTCCCGCAGCTGCTATTAGCCTACATGGCTTTCTCTGTAGTGTATACTGTAAGAGGCTACTCATCCCTCTAAACAGTGTGGTATAATGTAACAACACTCAACTCAACATTGAGAAATTGTCTCAATGCAAACTCTATACCTGACACTATCATATTGTGTTTCTGTAAAATGGCAAATTCCTAAAAAGCTTTGGCCATAAAGTGACACTGATTCCGGCCAGACTACTACTGTAACCACCAAAGCAGTCATGTTCAATATGTTCAGAGACGTTTTGAAGATGGAAAAAAAGATGGAAAAATATGCATCTCTGTGTGTGAGAAATGTTAGGTGCTACCCTTTCATAAGTAGCCCATGGTGAGAGCAAGTACTGCTGTGTGGAGCTGCAAGCTGAATGAGCCTGGAGAGGTGGAACCCATTGTAGGCTACAGGGGCCGCTAGAAGCAAACACCACCACAGCCAATCAACTGTGGAATGGCCTGCACCCTCTTGGCATTGTTGCATCATAATGCAGGGAATAGTAATGGGTGAAACCGTAAGGATGGTAAACATCACATAAAAGCTTTGATCAGTTATTGTCGACACAGCCGGCCCAGATTTGACTTGGTAACTGCAGGAGGTAATACCTGCCAACATGGCATTACACAACAGAAGAGACAACTTAACTAAATCCTGGCAACTGGACTCCACCATGGGATCTTGGGATCACATGAGAACATGTGTTGCCATTTCTGCCATTTCAAGGTAATGTGCGCTCTGGAGGTGATCAAGAGTGCTTAAGGAGTTCATAGGTTTTGTCTCATTTTGCCATTTTTGAACCTGTTTTTTGGTGACGAAATACTCTGGGCAAGTTATGGTGACCTAAGCAACGGATCATACAACACTAATGCAGTGAAATTTTCTGTTGAATGTTTTATTTTTCTTTCTGTTAAGTTCTTTTGTTTGGGCTTTTGTACACCTTAAAATGTGGCCTATTCTTAGCTGGCTATGTGTTATACCTCCTTTTGTACAAAATAAGAAAATCAACTAAATAATAAAAAATAGATACTAAAAATGTTCTTTGTGTTGCTCTGTATTTGTCTGAAAACAGTATGCTTATTTAATTACCAAGCTTGCATTTTACTTACACTTTTGAGTTGTGACACTGCAAATCAGCCTCAAGGTGTCAGCATTGTTCAGAAGGTGCTGCTAGTGATCCAATAGACTTGGCGTTTGTCAGATCAAAAGTCAGTTGCTCAGATTCATGTTTATAAACATAGGCCGGTCCATGTTATAAGAATAGCCTGTTGTGACTGCCCAAGAAAAGCAAACATCAGCCAAAGAGAGCGCATGAAAGGAGAGACTCCAAGTGTTAAAAGAGCTCTCTATCATAGAGCCTAAGCCTGCATAATGTGTATTGGGATGACGCACATGCACACACCATTTTAGAGAGCTTGTGAATTTTTCATGCATTCATTCAGGATATTTGTGAGGTTAGGCACTGATGTCATACAAAAAGTTGTGGGTCACAAACTCTTTCCTCCCCAAAGATACATGGTGGTGAAAAAACTCAGCGCAGTCATGCCTTCCCAACACAGTGGAAGCGGACAACATTTGCAGCTGGTAAGAGTGTGCTTTTATAATAACACCTAGGAATTTTGAAGACGTCATTTAGTTCCTGATACAGTGGAAGGTGTCCAAAATATGCCTTGGCCTTAGGGTAAGGTGACTAGACCCATCGGATGAAAATCAGCGACATTTCCCTGAATTTTCCTTGGGAGCCAGGGACATTCCTACCGTCCTACTGTCAATACCATTAAAATAAGTCATATTTTAGCTTTAAAAATCGGGTACAAAGTGGGGTTTCTTGCATTTTACCAGGGACCGACCCCCAAAATTACGGACTGTTTCCGGAAATTGGGGCTGTCTGGTCAGCAAAACTTTTCTGCCAACCTCTTACTTTCTCTCTCCTATATTTGAACAGAAATATCCCTTTTTACAATGCACATTTTTAAAACAGGCTTGTTATAAAGGAACTTCAAGGTTTCAAAGGAACTTCAACCACTTTTATTTCATGTCACATTACTGTGTGCCCTATCAACTCTTGTCAAAAACTTTGTCAAATCTAGTGCTTAAAACAGGGTATGTGACTTACATATGACAAAGTGTCTAATTTTTTTGGTTTTCTATATAACTACTCCTATTCTGCCAACAAGCTTACCCCTCATATTGTGCTAGTTTCATGTTTAATAGTTTGGTGTTCTGGTAAAAAAAATCACTTGTGACTAATGACTTTTAACTTATGATAATAAATGTATTATAATCTAATATTGGTCAACTTTTCTATCAACTCATGTAAACTTTCATGTAGCCCAATGTTAATTGCCTGCAGGCCATATTGAACTGAGAAATATTCTATTGGAAAAAGGTTCCCATGGAGGCTGTCAGTGGAAGCAAAGCGAGGTTCGTGTAATTAAACATACTTGCACTGTCCATCTGATCTATAAGCAGGACTCTAGGTACCTAGAATCACTTTCATACATTCACTGTGGTCTTCAGAACTTGTCGGAAATTACAACCAGAATACATGGACCACGTGTTTGGTTTTTCTATTGTGTGCCTAATGTAGCTTAAGAGCCAACATTATTTATCATACATATTGTAAATATGCCTAAATCTACTTAGTTATATACAACACGTATTTGTTTAGTTAGTTATTTTACATGTCTACATATGTAGATTTTCTTTTCTGTCTGATGAGTTTACAAAAAGTAAAGCATGCGGCATACTCGTAGCTTATACTAATAGCACACTATATTACGTTTAAGTTATCCGTCTATAACTATAACTGAACTGCGCTTAAAAAGAGAAAAAAATAGGCATCCGGCAAGTTACATGAATTCAACAATGCCGCAGTATAAACTACTTTTTCTTTGTTTGTTTTATTGTCTCGCTATCTTTTTATGTCATTGTGTGTCCTATGCACATGCTCATTTTCAGAACGTGTGTACAGACGGGGTCAGCAATAGGGCCTAATCAGTTAAGCCCCGCTATTTCCATACCACTGTGGCCGCTATCTTCCATGCACTCCAATCGTCCAATCAGCTTTAACACGGAAAAGTGAACAGACGCTCGGATAGGGTTGTCTTGCTGTAGCAGGCAACAAAGAAACAAACGCGACGTCGGGGGGTTGACTCGCTGTTATCGTTCGTGGTGCAGCCGTCTAGAAGGAGACATTCTTCGCTTTAATTACATTACTACCAATCTGAAATAACATAGCTGATGTTTAGTTTGAGGATATACAATTTTTACCTCGGAAACGTTAGTTGCTTTGAAACAAGTTAACTTCTTCCTGAAGGTGAGCGCTGCATGTTATGTTTGATAGCTACTGGTCTTGGTTAAGAATCGTTCTGCCAAATCAGCGTTGTTTCTGTTTCTTTTCTGTGTGTGACAACTGTTCTTAACTAAAAACTATTGTTAAATAGTATGCTTTTGACTCGTTTTAAATACAGCGAGCATTTCTTTTTCTCAAGAAAGCCAAACCCAACTCGTGTTTCGCACAAGCTAACATGGCTAGCCCGCAAACACCGAGCGTACACGGGCTGTTCCCTCAGCTTTTGTGTGAAGTGTACTTCTATACTTTTTTGCCATATTCAGCCCAGTAAACATATGATCTCAGCGTATTTGTCACCACAATGTCATCTTGGGTGGAAGACCCAACCATAACGTTAAAATGATTAATTGTGGTTATCTCGCTGTTTATTGGTCCGTAACCACCCTAGGGAGAACTGTATGAAATAACGTTACGACGTGCGTTGCCAAGCTAGCGATGGGTTTGGTAACTTTGTAGCTTAAACAGGCTAAACAAAATTGCAGTGTTTCCACTTAACGTTAACATTTTTGTTGTGGCCTGAAAATGCCAAATTTTGGCTTGTTGTGAATGGCACCTTCATCTTCCCAGTTATATCATAACTTCTTATGGAATTTGATCATTTTTCTCTGTGCATCTTTGATCAGCATCATAGAAGTTATTTCTGTTTTTGTGTGTTTTTTTAATACATACAAGATATGTCTTTTTTTATTTTTGTTGTTCTGGTGTAGGGTCATGCATCATATGAGCCGGGGGATGCAAACTTTCCTTATGACCTCTTAATTTGCCTCAGATGTTCATGTTAGCCTAGTGCTCTCCTTTCGAAAACGGTTAGAGCCAGATCAGCATTAGAAATCAATAGGCTATGGCCAACTGCTGTGTAGGTTACTGTGCTCGAGTCTGCTCTCTCCCCTGCTCCAATTTATTTTTAAGACAAGTGTTTTGCCATTTTTATGGACGGGCCTTTGGCTGATCTGGACTTGATCAAAATGCAAATGTTCCACAGCATCCTTTCTCTCTTGCTCCTCTGGTGAGATTGCAGTTGTATCTTAAGGAGGATGGCAGTGGTTCAGTTTTCCTTCCTGCCCTGGCATGGCAGTAGTTTTCCCTTGAAACCTTTCCCCAGCCGTGTTTTGGACTCCCTCCAGTTCACAGTAGCTTGGACTTTTTATGGGTTCCATTTGCAGCTGCTGATGCCAGCAACACTCTGTAAGCCCAGTGGATTCCCTATTGGCAAACACAGATGACGCAGAACCTGAGAATGAGCCTTTCAGTTAGATTTCTAAGACAAAGTTCTGAATTTCAGTTTCATGTTTCAGTTTTTTTTAGATCTCTTGGGCTGATGCTGATGTTACAACATGAAACTAATTCAGGATGGGGTGGAGATGGACAATCCTAATACTGAAGTAGGCATTTTATTGCTGAGAAATGGTAAACAAACTTCACCTGAGCAAAGTGAGCCATCTGGTCATTTGATACGTGGGTGAGCGGAAGTGATTGTACATAATTAGCCAGTGTATCCTATACAGAATTTCATTGGGCGTTTTAATCAGGCTGAGAGGGCTTGCCTTTTGTCAGGCAGACCTCTGGCATGTGTGTCCCCTGCCAGCTGGGGTGCTGCTATTGTTGGCCCTCTGGGGGGGGGGGGAGGGGGGGGGCTGGAGGCTTCCTATCCTTTTGTCGTGGCGCTCTAGGATGGTAAAGCCCAGCCATGTCCTGCCACAGATGGGGCAGAATGATCCATGACCAGAACTGGGAGTGGGCTCAGCTGCCTGCTACTCGGCCGGACAGAGCTGGAAGCAGCTGCTCACTGGTAGTGATAGGGGTGGGGAAGCTTTGTGTGTGTGTGTGTGTGTGTGTGTGTGTGCGCGCGCGCTGCGCGTGCATGTGCATGGTGTCCCTCTGGTGAGACCCCCTTTTAATTAGGCTGATTTGGCATGGCCATCGGGTGTCTTGTGATGGATGGTCCTGTTTGGGTGGGTGGAGAAGGCAGGCAGGCAGACAGGCACTGGTGTGTGGCACCAAGGATATGCTACAATCAGCCTAACTAGCCGAACTGGCGAATCTGCTGTTTGGCCATGAACCGTTTTGGCCATACTGTGTCTGTAATCTGGGCCGTGTGTGTTTGTGTTTGTGTCAGTGTGTGTATGCTACTTAGAGGAGTAGGCTAGATCTCTCTGTTGTCTCCATGTAAACAATCCATCATGTGTCCTGTCTTCAGCGTTTCACTCTCTCTTCCACTGACTGCCTCCCTTGTGTTTGGCTGACTGGAAATGCCTTGTTTAATTGCCCCCTCTCTGCTCCTCTCATTTCTGACTGTCACAAGCAGCAATAAACCTGAGTTATGACACACACACACACACACACACACACTCTCATTCGCACCATCCTTACACTGATACATGGGATCGATCTCCTTTCCATGACATCGTCAGACCTTCCTCTTTTGGCCTATTAAATGAGTGTTTATTAGCCTAGTGATGAGTTTGAAAAAGTCTGCATGTCTGCTAGAGTTTGGTTGTGTTGTTTGGCAGCAGTTTGTTTGGGTTTTACTTATTCAGGGCGTATATATTTGCCCTGATGGGATGCAACTAAATGTATGCAGGAAATGTGTTTCCTTTGATCGTTTCTCCCTATTATTTCACAATTCACGGGTATTTTGGGTTGTTTTCCGAACGCCTAGCAGACAGCTTTTGGGCATTCTCTCTCTTTCTCTCTCTCTCTCTCGCTCTCTGATCAGCCCTCAGACATGCTGTGCTGATCTGCTGTTGTCAGGCACAGTAGGGGGACGCCAGCTCAGCAGAACTCGACGCAACACACACAGACCTCCACCACACACACACACACACACACACACACACCCCCTTCCAAGCCAACTGTGTTCAGAAGCCATCTGAACCCAGAGGGAGCGGAAGGCACATCTAATACTCAAGTGTCTCAAGAGAACTTTCACACACCGTAACACCTGAACAAGCACTTAAAGAACTCACGTTTTTACGTGCTTTTGTATCATCAAAAAGAGGTCTGTTGACATAGATAAGGTCCGTCCATTATTCCTTGTTTTTCCTGCTTAGACTCTGGTGTTGAATTAGTCATGCTACTTATTGTTGTAAGTAAGCTGCTATCCTCGAGGTAAATGACGTGTATTGTGTCTTTATTTGAATGTGATCTCACTCCATGAGCTTTATGCTCTGCCTAGGCTGACTGGGCCGGCCCTGGATCCTTGTGCTGGGTTATTTATTTCTTGCTATGACTCTGCAGCAGTAGCTAAAGGCTTCCCAGTAACTCAGTGTGCCAGACGAGCATGTTGTGGGTGAAATCGATGAGGGGCCTGCGATGGGAGTACACACAGCGCCATGTGTGAGTAATGGTGCGGCACGACTAGTTTTATTTCTTTCCGGCGGGTGCTCGTATTTATAAACGAAGCCCGGCATGCGGCTCCATTAGCGCGTTGGCTCGCATTTGCATTTAAATGACACAAGTGCACTGCCCTCTCTGCTTGTCCCACTCTTTCCCTTCTATTTCTCCATTTTAGCTCCTTCAATCTTTCTCTTTTCCTTCATTTCTCAGCCCTTATCCTCTTTTTAATTACCTCCTCATCCTATTCTTCTTTGGTTTCTGTTTTGAGGATTCTGAGGCATCGAACAGGCCAAAAGGACAGTGTTGCTGATGTGTGTATGCCTGTTCCTGATCTAGTAGTGTCAAGGGCCTGTGGAAACCTATGTCACTGAAATGTCATTTCTTTACTAACCTAGGAGACATTTAAGAGGATGGAAATATGGATGGATGGTTGGTTGGTTTGTTGCTTGTTACTGTTATGTAAGTGTGTAGGGGATCATTGTTGTACGCTAGCGGAAGTTCAAGGTGTGTCAAGTGCATTCAGGCATGCTTTGGGACTTGCTGCCAGTGCCACGTGGGAGCACTTGGCCCCCTGAACAGCTCACACCCAATCAGTCCTCCTGCCAGCAGAGGTACAGTCTCTTTGCCTGACCTTGAGGAGTCATTCTCCAGCCCTAATATTGCAAGAGCATTAAGAAAAAACCCTCAGTGCTGAGAAATACATTTGTGAGTGGTAGAGAGAAGATGCAGAGGGTTTGCAATGCAGTTTCATTGCAAGAATGCAAGATCTGGGGTAGAATCAGAATGTGTGTGTGTGTGTGTGTGTGTGTGTTTTTGTGTGTGTTGGATTCTGTTTTGGTGATCTCGGTTTCCTGTGTGGTCAAGCTAGCGCAGCATGTCTGTGAAGCTTCTATTTTCCCATTTGAGAACATTTCCCAGGCACAAGCCTTCCTGTAGACAGAATCCGGTTAATCTGTTCACTAGAATCCAAATGGGTCCAAACGTGTCTAATTGCATGCTGTCGTCAGTGCTATTTTGTTTCTTGCTGTTTTGTGTGATTTAAATCTGACTACTCACCTTATCATGTTTGTGGTTTGGGGAACTTTCATTAGTGGCTATTCATGCATCGATCTCCAGCATCTGGCCTATCTCCTCTCTCTCTAAGCAGTTACGGGATTGCCTCGTAACTATGGTCGACTCGTGCAGAAAGATGGTTTAAAAAAAAAATCCTGTGCCGTCATGTGTGCATTCTGTCTCTCTTTCACTCACTCACTCTCCCAGTCTCTGTATTTATCTATCTATACACACACACCTGTTCAGAGCTGATAGAAGGGCATACTCAGGTAATAGAGTATGCTCTGGGGGCCATGTCTCGATTAGACTGGCAACAGAAAGGCACCTGGCCTGCCTAGATGTGCTCCAGGATGTAGCCCACAGAAAAGATGGAAGTAGAAAATAGAAGGACTGACATCTTTTGCTTTCCCTCCCTCCTCCCCTCCATGGCTCTCTCTAAAACGTGACACAGAAGAAGAGAAATCAGAGAGGGGGGAGAAATGGTGGCAATGTTTTAAAGGACATGAGCCTAGAGGGATGACTTGATCCCTCTATCTCCTCCTCCTATCTCTCATCTCTCCCTGTATCTCTCTATCACCTTATCTTCGTCTCTTGGACTGTCTGTCTCTGTCTCTTACGTAGGCCTTTTGTGCTTCACCAGCAGTAGGCTCTATTGCTGTGTCTCTCTGTGCTTGGACAATCAGTGCCAGCTCTTGTACTCGCCGTCCTCATGTACGTCATAGACAGAGGCACACATGTAGGGCATTCGCTCTGCAATCTGATCACACAAAATGATGTCTGTGTGTGTGTGTGTGTGTGTGTATGTGTGTGTGAAGTGTGTGTTTGAGACGGAGATGAAGAGAAACAAAAGCTGGGCCAGCATACACAGGGTGGGTGAGGTGTTGAGGACGGGATTGGGCCGTGGCCAGCTATCATATAGACCGAGGGTAGGCTACCATTTAGAGCACGATGACCGCGTTAAAACCCCTGCCAACGGAGCCAGGATAAGCTTCAGCTGCTCGCTCAGGTCATCAGTCTAGGGACAAAATTAAGCTGGAAGTGGGGTGTATTGTACACAGTGTGTGATATGGTAATGTGTCACTTCTTTCCTTCCTTCTTTCTTCTGTCCGGAGGACCCAGTCTTGTCCTTCTGTCAGAAACTTGGCTGAACTAGGCTGACGTGAATGGGTGAGCGAAGCCTAGTCCTCCAAAGCAAAATGACCCCCGTCAAGTGATTGACAACATTGTCTCAGAAGGAGCTCAGTAGTGTGATTCCTTTGAGACTCGGCCCAGTCTTCTGTGTGTGTGTGTGTATATGTGTTGCAAGAGGCAAAGGGCTTTGGGTTACATCACCTCCCTCTTTGAGACCCCAACTGAAATTCTTGCTATGGAGTGAATGTGTTTGTCAGCCTCAAGGTAGCTAACATATACACTGTACACACAGAAGACTCATTGAATCATTCATTTGGTGTGAAGTGGCCCGGCTGCTGGGTTGATTTCACTGACCGGAGAGTCCAGATAAAATGAGGCCACCTGACTGGTGCCTGGTGACCTGTTTGTTGTTGTTGGCCATGTGTTGTCAATCATTACAAAAAAAAAAAAAAAAAACCCAAAACATGCCTCTGCATTGATTGGTTGAAAACAAACATGTAGCTTAGGGCAAGACTTCAAAGGCTCTTATGGAGGCTATACGATATGCAGTGTTGCAATGTTGGGCCTTGCTTAATTTATGGTGTGTGTGTGTATGTGAATGTACAGTAGGACACTAGCAGACATTTAACCTGTAGTTCTATACACACTCTGCTGTAGCCCAGAGATGGTATTTGTTTGGAACAGATGGCTGTATGGCAGGCAGGCAGGGGAAGCTCACCTTACGCTCCCACCTCATGTGGCTCTGACTAATTGAAGCAGTAGCTATTGATTTCAACCTGGGTCACCTCAACCAGATATCGGTTCCAGGCAAATAGAGCGCAAGGACGAGGGAGAGGAGGAGGAGGATGGACAGATGGACAGAGGAGAGCTGTGTTTTGGAGTTAAGCTCTGGAAAAAGGAGTGCAGGATAACATTTGGGCCTGGTTCTTTAATGATTGTTTCTACACAAGGAGGGGGTAGGGGGGGGTAAGAGAGGGGCGTAAAGTCAGAAGAAAGTGAAGACAAAAGACGGTGGTGGCATCGTGAGTGACGACTGAGAGCCATGGAACTCCCTGTTGGGCAGTACAGCAGAGACTTTAGGCTGAGCGTGTGTGACAGGTCCAGGACACCCAGAAGAGGTCACAGGGTGCAAGCAAGGGAGACTGTGTGTGTGTGTGTGTGTGTGTGTGTGTGTGTGTGTGTGTGTGTGTGTGTGTGTGTGTGTGTGTGTGTGTGTGGTGTGTGTGTGTGTGTGTGTGTGTGTGTCAGTCAGTCATCCCTGCCTTGATCCAAAAATGAGCTGACTAAGAGTTCATTGCAATTCAGTTCTCTCCAGTAGGACCACAATAGCGCTGATGAAAAAGAAACTAAACTGGCATCTCTCTCACACAGAAATGCCACTCTGGCCCCTTCCAACCTTACACCCCTCCCTAACCACACCCCCCACCCCCCACCTCCTCTTCCACAATCCAGCCTGCCACTACCTGTCCTGCACACTGTGGATCTGAAATGGTCAATGGGCTTAAAGCTGTTAAGCCTGCAGGGCTTCTCTCTGACCCTGTGGCCTGTCACCTGCTCTCCCCTGCTCTGCTGCTCCCCTGAGGCAGGGACTGGGCTGGCCAGCGAGGCTGGAGGTACTGACGATAGACTGCCACTGGTAGTGCTACTGCACAGGCCCCCGTGGGAAATTTGTTACTGAATTGATAGCCAAGCAGGACTGCTCAGCCGCTGGGAGTTAAGGTGAATGAAGTGTATGTGTGTGTGCGTGTGCTAGTGGCTGGCAGGGAGGTGTGGCGGTGAGGTGTCTCGAGTGAACTCATTATGGTGCTCTTCATGTGGCCCACTTTCCCTACATGGTTCTTTCTCTCTCTCTCTCTCTCTCCCTCTCTCTCTCTTTTTCTCTCTCCCTCTCTCTTTCCCTCACACACTTTTTCTCGTCTCTTTCTCTCCCTTTCATTCCATTCTCTCTCTCTCTCTCTCTCTCTTCAGCATGTGATGGAAGACACTGGCCCCGTGCATCATATCCTATCTATGCCATCACTCCCCTGTTGTCATGGAAACCCATGAAATTCTTCCACAGGGGTTCCAGGGTCGCGATGGATAACAAGCCCTGGCTTCCGCCTTTTCCCTAGTCCTTTTTTCCCTCCTTGGAGCTCATGGTTATGGATTGGCCTGGAGCTCTATTCATATGATATGGGGGGAGGGGGAGGGGGGGGGGGGAGCACTAGTCTATTTCATGTAGATTGATTTGGACTGGAACTCTATAGGTCACATATGAGGACATGGATACCAACGATCATAAGAGGCATCTCAAGAATAAGATGTTGAAACGAATGTTGGAATGAGCCTTTATCATGGTTTAACAATGAAAGAGAGAGGTTGTTCAGTTGTTGGTGACCAGACAGAGGTTTCTCCACATCCTAGGCACTTTGACTAAAGAACTGATTTTGCTGTGGCTCCCTGTGCTTAAATGTAGCTTTATGTTTGACTATTGACTGGCCTTCATAGATTTCTGCTTCAAGGTATTGCCTGTTGAAGCATCTTGAGAATTCTAAAGGTTTATGTCTAGTCTTCTGTGTGTTTTTTAAGTTCAGTAACATATAGGCCTACTCCACAACATTAGTTTGAAGTGTGTTCGTTCCTCCTGTGTATTTGTTGATTGATGTGTGTTATGAATAAGGAGTTATTGCATAAGCGTTTTTGCTTAAGGGAGGCAAGAATCAGTAGTGACTCACAGGCATTTCGATGTGCAGTTTTGAATACCCAGTCATCCGGAGCAAGAGTATATCACTGAGATGGAATGTAAATATTGTAGGGGGGGTTGTGTGTGTGTGTGTGTGTGTGAGTGAGAGAGAGAGGGTGAGTGGGCACCCCACACACCCCCTGCCTGAGCTGAAGAGAGTTTGAGTGAGTGTGTGAGTGATTGAGTGTGTGACCTCCACCTTTGCAGTGTGTCTGAAGCTGCTTGTTTACTCTGGCATTCCTGAGTTCTGGAGAGGAGATGGAGAAATCAGACGAGCTTCCCATGTGAACAACACATGTACTCTCTCACACACACATACACAACGTATGTATTCACACACACACAAAACGTGTGTACTCACTCAAACACACACACACACACAACGCATGTACTCACACACACACACACACACACACACAAATACACAAATAACCCCCTCCACTGCATACACAGTCTGACGTACACAAACTCACACACACACACAAATACCCCCCTCCACTGCATACACAGTCTGACGTACACAGACACACACACACACACACATACAATGGCTGGCTCAATAGTCCATTTTAAATGACCTCACTGACCACTGCACCATATATTATGTACCAGTCCCCCCTATGCTGCATTTCCCAACTTTCCATTTCCCACTCTAACTCTCTTTATCTTTGTCTTCTGTTTATTTCTTTACGTTTCATCTGGGCCACAGTCCTTCAGATGGGGATGTGTGATTTGGTCATGTGGCAACAGGCTTGTTTTGTTTTGTAATTAAATTATTGAAGCATTTTTATTAATTATTATTGTAAGGCCTCACAAACTGTAATGAATCCTTTGGAACCCATCGGTGTGACCAATCAGCCCCTATAGGCATATGTACGACTGCCTTTGTCTTTTTATAATCCTATAGGCATATGTACGACTGCCTTTTATAGTCTTTATAATCCTATAGGCATATGTACGACTGCCTTTTATAGTCTTTATAATCCTATGGCATATGTACGACTGCCTTTTTATTGTCTTGTTTTAATCTGTAGTATCTTTCATGTATGTGCGTATGTTTACCTAAAATATTGACCCAAAATTAATTAAGTAGGCAGACAAAATACTAGGGTTGTCCCAAATTGTTTTTTTTTTTTAAACGATAAATCTAACGATTATTTTCTTGATTTGTCAACTAATCTAACGACTCATTTTTTTCGATTCACCTAATGACTACATTAGTAGTTAGCGATATTTTTCCCACACCAAGTCAATATTACAATGTACCAAAACTTGAGATGTTTGATGTATGGCGAAATGTCAGTAGAATTAATCCCAGTTTGCATAGCTGTACCTGATAGTTGTGTGTAAGACCATGATGTAATGGGTCACCATAGCTGCACTATGCAGTCTACAGAAGGCCGGATTGTTAACGTTGCTAGGAAAGTATTGGCTTGCGACCATTATTTTAGCCGGTTTTAGCTGCTATTTTATCCAGTGATCTGCGATATTAGGGTGCAGTTGTTTGATATGACGCAAATTCTCCCAGCCCTACAAAATGCTATGCCAATTGATTCAGTTTGAGTGGTCAAGTCGTACTGCTTAAATACCTCAGCGTTAATATTTGCCATGGGACTGATCACTCACACCTCGTTGGTCATTCAGCGTGGGTCATTCAGCATTAGGGAGGCTGGGTGTGCTAGACTCCTCCTATCAATCCCTGACCCTGAAGAGCATGCTGGGATAGACCACTGCTGGCGACTGGAGCAGATGCTGGGCTGCAAAATGGTGTCTGTGTGTGTGTGTGTGTGTGTGTGTGTGTGTGTGTGTGTGTGTGTGTGTGTGTGTGTGTGAGACCTGAGTAGTGATTGCTGATGCCTTTTGATTACTAGAGAGCAGAAGAGACCTCATCAATAATTCAGCAGGCACCATGCAGGCCTGGCAGTGATCGTAATCACACAACCGCTTAGACACATGCACATCCCAAATACAGACATTCACACACAAGCAGTAAGTCTCGTATATCAATGTTAATGAGGAAAGTTCATATTTACTGTGTACACACACAGGCATGCAGGCACACACAAAACAGGTTTGCCTTGATGGCACGAGTGGAAGCTGGTAAGCAGACCTGGGCAGCTCACCATATCTTGCTGCACAGGCAGGTAACCAGAGCCAACCAGCCTCTGAATATTTCAGCAAGATAAACTGACTACATATACACACACGCACCCCTCCTTCTGGCCATACATGTATCTGTTTATCGCTCCATCCCTCTTCCTGTTTCTGCATGGTTTCCATATGTTATTTGGCCTCCTTACATCCTGGGATGATGGCCGAATATGATGGTCATTACAACAGTAATATACACACAAGTGGTTAGCATAGTAAACATAGCCCAAATTGGATGGCCATATTGGCAAAACTGGTCTGCACATGCTAGGCTAGATGTTTTTGGAGCCAGTATATTTATATTAAATATACTATTGTATTACGAATGAAGGATTTTTGTCCTGCTTGAAATTGACTGTGCTAGGCAGCTTGTGTTTGTGCGCCGCACGTTAGGACCTCCCACCCACATTATAGAGTGAGAGTGATTTATGTCTAAATGGTCATTGAGTGACGCAGGGAGAAGGCAACCATTGTGGACCGAAGTGTGTCAGGCAGTGACTGAGTTCTGGGGGCAGGAGGGCCGTGTGTGTTTGTTTGTGTGTGTGTGTGTGTGTGTGTGTGTGTGTGTGTGTGTGTGTGTGTGTGAGGCATGAAGGGTGGCAGAGGAGGGGTGGGGGGGATGACTGTTATGGTCCCTAAGTTGCTCTGGAGTCGTGACCTCACGGTGGGAAGTTTGTGGGGGTCAGATGCGGAGCAGCAGCTGCAGGGAGACTGGGTGTAAGACCTCAGGGATCAGGAGGGATGGGGCAGGCGGAGAGAGGGAGAGGGAGAGGGGGAGGAGGAGAGTGCCTAATAGAGGGAGGGTGAAGGGGGTTGCAACACATGAACAAACACACACACACACACAGTGATGATTGT
>PYXC01001975.1:467500-482500 GCA_015244755.2 Tenualosa ilisha | reverse complement strand
GAGTGGGGGTGGGTAATGGGCGTCTCCGTGTCTTCCTCCCTCCCTCCCTTCCTTCCTCCCTCCTTCATTCTCTCTCTCACACGCACGCATACACACACACACACACACAGACACACACACTACAGACTCTCGCGTTCTCTCCCGTGCGCGCTCCTTAGTTCATTCTCGGCGTGTTTGCGTCTGTAAGCCAGCCTGATGGGCTTAGCGGATCGACTTTTTGCGTGACTCGCCGCCGCCTGCCACTCTCCTCCTCTGTTGCTCGCTCTCTTTGTCTCTTTCTTTCTCTTCTCCTTTTTGTTTCTGCTCCTCCTCTTCCTCCTCTCCTCTCTTCTCCTCATCGCTCATTCACCAGCGGAGCGACCGAGCTCAAGCGGAGAGTGTTGAACGGGGGAAACCCTCCCGACTTGGCACCGTGGCAACCGGAGCGGGAGCGTGTGGTTGGTTGCCGAGGTGGATGCAGGGGGTCTGAGAGAGAAAGGGACACGAGGGGGAGAAAGAGAGAAAGAGGGGAGGGGGTTGGGTGGTGGGGGGGTTCAACTGTGGGGACAGGGCCCTCTGTTCTTGAAGCCCCGTTTCAACAGGACATAGTCTTTGGGCTCTCCTTCTCCCTCTCCCTTCTCCCCTGTCTCTGTCCCTGTTTTTCTCTTGTTCTGGGGATTACTCGTGCACTCTGCCACCCTCGCGCTTGGACACAGCTCATGGAAGGCTTGCTGGAATTTGACTGAGAAGGACCGTGATAACTCTTACCGTAAGCAAAGACAGTTGAAGTGTGTGTGTTTGTATGTGAGAGATGTAGCATAATATTTGTGTGTGCGAGAAAGAGAGAGAGAGAAAGAGAGAGAGGAGAGAAGAAAAGAAAAGAACAGCAAACAGAAACAGTGTGGTTACTGCTTAGCTTGGAGGATTAGTCTTTTGTGTGTGTGTGTGTGGTTGGGGGGGGGGGATCTAGTGAACCAAACCATGTGTGGAGAGTGTGTAACAGAACTGTGTGTGTGTGTGTGTGTGTGTGTTTTTGATTGTATATATGTTGGTCTTTTAATTTCTATTTCTTTGAGAAGATGCTGTCCTTTGTTTTTCATGCCTCCTCTTTTTCTCCATTACTTCTTTTTCTTAATTTGTCTCTCTCTCTCTCTCTCTCTCTCTCTCTCTCTCTCTCTCTCAGATAAGAACAGTGTGTGTGTGTGTGCGCGCATGTGTAGAATGTGTACATTTTATTTAATCAGCACTGTATATCCTATAATACAACCAAACCAAACAACAATGGTGCCTAAGTGTGTACATGCCTGTGTTTTTAAGCCTTTGTGTTCATTTATTGAGTCAGGTGTGTGTGTGTGTGCACACATGTGTGTGTTCAGCTGCTCTCCCATGAGGCTCAGTGAATAGAGAGCATGGAGTTTGTGTTTGCTCAGGCACCTGAGTTGCCTACGTTCAATGCTCTCTCTCTCTCTCTCTCTCTCTCTCTCTTTCTTTCTTTCTTTCTCTCTCTCTCTCTCTCTTTCTCTCTCTCTCTCTCTGTCCTTCCATCTCTCTGTGCCTTTATTCAGTGTCTCTCATCCAGCTTTTTTTCTTTCTCCCTGTTCCTTCTTCTGTGCCTCATTCTTTCCTCCTTTTTCCTCTTTTAAATAGATTGATAGGTACTTTATTTATCCAGTGGGAAATTAAGGCAACTTGTAACATTGAAAAAAAAGGTGTGTGGGGGTGCGCGCGTGTGCGTGTGTGTGTGTGTGTGTGTGTGTTTATGTATATGTACACACACACACACACACAGAGGAAGAATTCTCCTCTCCCCTCGTCCCCCTTCTGCCTCTCCCTGCTCTATGTCCTCCACTCCTCTCTCTCTATTCTCCCATTTTCTCCTCTCTTGTTTCCTCTTCTTTTCTTTTCATCTTTTATCTCTGTTCATTGTCTCTCTGGGTCTTGAGTCTTCCTTAACCTGGCAGCTTAAATAAGAGAGAGGGAGGGAGAGGGAGAAAGAGAGAGAGAGAGGGACAGAGAGAGCGAGATAGAAGAAGGTAAGAAACCAAGAAAGAAGGCAAAGAAAGTAAGGTTGTGTAAGTGCCGCTTCTATAATGGTGGAGCGCTGACATAGTTGGCGTCTAACAGTCTTGCAGTGCTCTTGTGCTGCGTACTTTTGAAGGGAGGACACAGTCAGGAATGAGCAGCTTTAGAGCTGCAAGTGAACTAGATGCAGTGGACAAATGTTTTGTGCATGTGTAGGCCAAACAGCCTCTTGAGCTTTTCACTTTTTGCCTGTGGTGGTATAGTGTACATGTTTGCACATAACTCGGTGGCAACTGTTTGGTGTTGTTCATTGTGTGTGGAGTTGTGTGTGTTTTTTAATTAAAGCGTGTGTTTCTTTTTATTTTTTTATTGTTTTGTTGGCGTTCCCGTTTGTGCTTCTGTCCGTGGCTTAGGAAGACTGCATGGTTGGAATGGTGAGTCTTCTTTCCTAGTAATTGATCTGAGGCCGAGCAAGTGATTGAGTGCTAGCAGTGGATAGCAGCAGATTTAGCTGCAGAGGATGACAGCAGGACTAAAACCGGCCCGGCCTGGCCCAGCCTCTGTCGTCCCAATAATACAGTGATGCAGCGCTACGGCTAGCATGTAGCGTTAGCGTCAGTATTAGCGGTGGCGTCGGGCCTTTAAGGTGTGGGCTGAGTGAGGTGAGGAATGAGGGCCCTGGACGACAGACAGTGATGAGTGGCTATAGGCTGAAGGGAGCCGCAGCACAAGGGCCAGACAGACAACTCAGCAGTTTAGGCTGAACACATAATATGGCACACGGAGTGTTTAGACGGAAGGAGATTGAAGTGGGGGGAGGGCAGTGGACTGGGCTGAGATTGATGCAGGCGGATAGACAGGGCTGTGTGGGTGGATAAAACCCCAGATGGATGAATGTGTCCCATCTTGCCCATGCACCTAAGCATGCTAATAGGTTAGCCTACCAAAAATTCAAAAAACCCTAACTGCTAAACCTACCATCCTACATGGTATCCTCATACGATGTAGAATATGGTTGTGGTTGTCGCACCTTCCATGTAAGGATGACTGCGTGTGTGACTGTAAGCTTGACCATGAGGGTGGTCACTTAACTGGCAGAAATTGCCTAATTTGGTCGTACTTCCTGCCTGGTAGGTCTGTTTATGGCAAGCCCCAAGCACTGTTGCTGAAGCTCAGTTATTTCGAGGTGATACAAAACCGGTCAAAGATGTGATGCACAGTGGTTGTCCAAAATGACAGACTTGCCTGGCTCCGCTCCCAGTAAACTGACGTGATGTGCCTCTACCAGTAAGTTTACCAAATAAACAGTCATGACATCACTGACGCCCTGTGTGCCAGTCAGAATTTTTACCATATCTATCCTAATAATCTGTGTGTGTGTGTGTGTGTGTGTGTGTGTGTATGTGTGTGTAAGTAAGTAAATAGATGGTGATCAAAGATGGACATATTTATGTAAGGCTGTGTTTTTGCATGTCCAAGGGCACTTAAGTGATCATAAATGGACTCCTGGGGGGTGCGTGTATAATGTAGCCACACACACACACACACACACACACACTTGTGACTGTAGGACTGCAGGCCTGTGTGCTCAAGGTGATGGATGGCTTGTGGACAGAATCGGACAGACCACCTAGCAAAGCAGGAGAGAAACCCTCACACACTGCAGAACACACCCTCCTGTCAGCAGCCCTGCTGATTGGTGGCACAGCCCTCAGCTGGCCTCCCCTGCACACCAGCCCTTAAGTGTCCTATTGTAGCGCAGTGGATAGATCACTGATGCATCTCTATGCTGGCCTTTAGCTTAAAAAATATAACCAGGCCTGTCTCCTGTCCCTTAGAAGAATGGGCTAGGTCTCTTTATATAATGTGATCCACTGACTTTTATATCTGTTAGGAAACATTTAAAATTGCCATCTCATTTGCCATCCAGGATTCATTCCTTCTTTTCTCTTTGTATGTGGTAACTTGGACATCCCCACGGTTAGCATAATTCAGTGGTTATGGATTACTTTAGCTACTTAGCTATAAGCTAGAGAAGAAAGGGTTATGTGCCCCCTTAGCTAGCTCTGACAAATTGGTTGCCTACCTATGTTCCATGAATTGGTCTTAGTAAGTTGGGGGTCCCCAGCACTGTCCCAGGCTTCGGTGTTATTTTTAGCACGAAATTTCTTTGTGAATCAATCTTGGTTTAAAAAAAAAAAAAATTACTTATGGCTGACAAGGACATTATTTTTAGAGGTTTCTACTAAATTTGCCTCTAAGGAGCTATTTTTAGCCTGAAGATTTGTTTTTTGAATATGGCCCCTCACTCATTTCCCAGATCTATCCCCATGAGCTTATTGAGAAATTTCCAGAGAACTCTGTGTGTGTGTGTGTGTGTCTGTTTCTGTGTGTGTGTGTGTGTGTTTCTGTATTTCTGTGTGTGTGTGTCTGTGTCTCTGTGTGTGTGTGCGAACACACAGAGGAAAGAGGATGAACGTAATGAGAAACAGTGACTCTGGCTCGGATGTCCTGGATTCAGTTAGACTGCAGTGTTTTCCTTGGAGCTTTAGAGATGTTGTTTGTGTAATCTGCGTCATCCTTGAGTGTTTTGCCCTGTCAACCCCCCACAGTAAAACTCAGTGAGATCTAAAACAAACCTAAAACAAATAGATCACATAGAAACAACACTTTGTAAATTGCAATTAATAAGACAGAAACGTTTTACAAGGCGGTGTAAATTATGGTCAGGCCGGCTGTTTGGCCTCCCGTCACGAGTCTATTTCCCTCGCTAGGGATGTTGACGTGCTGAAATGCTGAGATGGCATAAACAGACACGCTTGTCCCAGAGTTTGCATATTTGTGCTCCAACTCACTCACAGCCGATATTTTCCATGGAAGGAGGGGGCTGTCTGATAGCGTGGCTACAAGTGCAATAAGTGTTTGTGAGAATATGTGTGTGTGTGTGTTTGTGAGGGCATACATATGAGTCAGAGCCTGCCTGCCTGTGTGTGTGTGTGTGTGTGTGTGTGTGTGTGTGTGTGTGTGTGTGTGTGTGTGTGTGTGTGTGTGTGTGTGTGTGTGTGTGTGTGTGTGTGTGTGTGTGTGTATTTGTGAGAGAGGGAGAGAGAGAATGCGAGTGAGAGAGAATGTTGGTGAATGTGTCGCTGAGGCCCGGTTCTGTGCTGCAGCTGTTGGGCTGGGCTCCCCTGATGGGGAAAGGTGAACAGAAAAGCAGAGGAGTTGAGAGGCAGGGAGAGTGTGAACGCAGAGGGAACGAGAGGGAAGAAGGCTGCCGAGGAACATGACGGATCAGCTCGGCGTGGCCGTGTCATAAACACCAGATGGTGAGTCTGCGTCTGCCATCCCTTCAAAGTGACCGTCCCTGGCCGCGCACACCGTGGGCGGGACGCAGGGCCACCCTCGCCGCGTATGTCCCCTCTGCAGTCACCATGGTTACAGAAGTCAGAAAGCCCTCGTCTCCTATAGAAAGGCACCCGAGCACATGATGCGAGACCTCTCTCGCTCTCCTGCTCTCACACACACATACACACACACACACGCACACACACACCCAAGCACACTTACTCACATCCTCACAGTGGTCACCATGTGGTGTTTGCTGCTTTCAGATGAACAGAAGCAAGTTGCATCTAAACACACACCAAAAAAAGACACTCTTGTATTCGAGTCAGACCATTTACCTTTCTTTTCCATTGTCCCTCTCCTTCTGCCGCCACATTGGCATTCAGCACAAAGGTCCTATGGCCAGTGCTGGAGCTCTGAGCTCTGGGCCTGTGCACACTGATGGGGAGCTGATGGGTAGTGTGTTAGGAGTGCCAGACGCTAGCGCCCTAGCGCCCTCGCTTCTCCCAGCAGGGTGGAGCTGACGGTGTCACATCAGATGAGCGGTATTACTTTGTTAGGTGAGTGTGTGTGGTGTGTGTGTGTGTGTGTGTTGGGGCATTTTCTATTTATTGGATTGGATTTACCTCTGATGGCTGATCCCTCCAATACACCCATTCTAATGCCTAGTGCTAACTGTGTGCGTGTGTGTGTGTGCGTGTGTACCTTGTTTCATTTGTCCTAGTCAGCAGTGCTCTGATGAAGCCCATTAGCTCTTGTGTCTAGCAAAGCAGTCAGGTTATCACCCCTGCCAAAAAACACACAGGCATCAGCTCCCCAACCCTATTACGTCGTCCTCTCCATCTCCCTCCACCTCTCTCTCCGTCTCCATCTCCTGCTCTGTGACTTCCTCCCCTCTAGGTGATAATTGCTGTGGGTTGGCTTCGAGCCGGCGCACACCCAGCGGACTCCAAAGCACTTTTACTGTGATTGGACGTCGAGTGACAAATAAAAGTTGCAGTGCACACACCACAGAGGCTCCCCAACAGTTAACTACCAATGCTAGCCTACCGCTCTCAAAGCAGTGCTAGCTAACGCTTTTTCACACTGCTTTTGCTCAGCAAACAGTGCAATATATCTAGGCGTATATCCTCCTCGGAAGGTGCGAATGATACTGGCCTCGAGTCAGTGAAGGGGGGGGGAGAAAGGAATAGCCACGTCAGGCTGAGAACGAACTAGCCGGGTTTGGATCCCTGGTGCTACTTGACACCTGCCAGTTTGGCTAAATTGCCAACCAGAGCAAATCTTTCACACTGACCACTCCAAGCCGCACTGACGGGGCAGCAGATGCTAATCGACCAGCCTAACATTATAAGATATCCAACTGTTAGGCGTGTGTGAGCACCAGCTCTTGCAGACCAGGTTGACTGATGAAGCCTGCTTTTGAATGGGAAGTTATGTTTTTAATCTTCTTTGTTCTTTTCCCCTTCTCTCCCTCCCTCCCTCCCTCTCCTCTCTCTTTTTCCCTCCCTCCCTCTCTCTCTCTTTCCCCTCTCTCTCCTCTCCCAGCTCAACGGATCTGATATTGTGTAACCAGAGCTGCTTACCCAGCTGTTGACATCCAATTCATAAAAATCTCTTGCTTCAGCTCCCTGGAGCAGGAGCCTGACTGATACGCACGCACATGCACACACGCATAGAGTGTGAGAACAATGGAACAAGGCACCTTGTGTTCTTAATGGTATTGTGCTATAATATCGCAGAAGGCGTGTCCCGAGCCGTGTCCTTAGAATCCCTAAAAATAGGCTACCTCTTCCCCCTCCAGTGCAGACAGGGAATGTCCCCACATAGTCCCAATGGCCTTGAGCTTTCTGACTGAGGGGGGCCTCTTAATGCTGATTCCCTGGTGTGTGTGTGTGTGTGTGTGTGTGTGTGCGCGTGTGGTGCGTGTGTGTGTGTGTGTGTGTGTGTGTGTGTCTGGCAGGTTCATGCGGGGCCTCTGTCCTGTGGACTCGGGTCTGGTGTTTTGTGTGTGCTTTGCCTGCAGCCTGCTCCACAGCTCTTTCTCTCCATCTCTCTCATGAGCTGGTTTATTTGTTTCCGCTGGACTGGGCCAGGTTAATATTAGAAGCACTCACCCAGGGCCTGTGTCTGGCTCGCCGTCTGGGGCCGGCCGCCGTCTCTTCAGTCTGTCTGCACTCTCCTCATACCTGGGCTTCCCTCCTTCCGTCATTGTCCTTGTGTGACCAGATTCTTTCGTGTGTGTGTGTGTCTGTCTGTCTGTCTGTCACATTCACACGTACACACAGTCACAGAACACTGTTATTTTAGAATTCTAGTATAGTCCGCCCTTCATACATCTGACTAATTGTGTGTGTGTCTGTGTGTGTGCGTATGCATATGGGATTTTTTTTTATATATGTGTGTGTTTATTTGGAGTGATATGAGTTTTCCTGTGAAGGGAAGGGAAGATGTCATCATTCCAGGAAGCGTTTAGTGTGTCACTTCTAGACACAGGAAGTGGCTTATCTTTCTGCTGTGGCCTGTGTTTAGCATATGCCACCACCATCATCATCATCATCATCATCATCATCATCATCTCACAGTCTCTCCATTTCACTGGGCTCTACTTCACCTGTCTGAGCCACTAAACCACTGGGTATCATTATGCAGCAAATATTGTTTGCTTGGTTTCCCCAGGGTTTCCCCAGTACACAGATGGGAAGAAAAAAAATCAACAGTGTTTCTTTTTTAATGTCATTATTATTTGAGGGAAGTGTTACTCTCCCCCCCATAACCACACGTCAAGTTTGTCTTTTCATACGGCACAAGCTCAAGGAGTTGGATATGAATTATTACTTACCTCTGTTTCCCTCCATCCTGGCTTCCTGTGTGTGGGTGTGGGGTTCTTTTGGGTGTGTGTTTTAGCAATTTTTGTTCTTACCAAAGTATCTATGAAATATGCATCTGCCTACAGAAAGTGCTAGGGGTGTGGGTGTGTGACCAAAGCTTCTGTCTAGTTTCAGTAGTTTTTTTTTTGTTTTTTTTTCCAATTTTTCAGTATGTCTCATTGTGGTGCTTGTATTTATGCATGAGTGTAGAGGCCTGTGTGTGTGTGTGTGTGTGTGTGTGTGTGTGTGTGTGTGTGTGTGTGTGTGTGTGTGTGTGTGT
Organism: Tenualosa ilisha; assembly: GCA_015244755.2. NCBI lineage: Eukaryota > Metazoa > Chordata > Actinopteri > Clupeiformes > Clupeidae > Tenualosa > Tenualosa ilisha. The sequence goes on along the minus strand of PYXC01001975.1, from coordinate 474,004 downwards.
GTGTGTGTTTGCATGTGTGCCCACGTCATCTCTTTATTCCATGCAGCTGAGTAAGTCATTTAACACGAGATTTAGATTTAAAGTTGACTAGAGATGTCCTGCGGGTTATATCTGTTTCTCTGTCTTACTGCTGTGCTCACTGAGCTGCTTCCAGATTAAAGAAGTGTGTGCCTTTTCCATAAAATTATTTTTTTCATATAAATAATTCTGTCACTGTGTGTGTGTGTTCTTTTTCTCTGCAGGTCCCTCAGCTCTGTGACGTAGGTGGACTGCCCAAGGGGTTGACGCGAGCGGGCACGCAGGTGCGCGCACGCGAGTGTGTGTGTGTGTGTGTGTGTCTGTCTGTCTGTGTGCACGTGTGTGTATGTGTGTGTGTTCTGGAGGACGGTTGCTTGCCTTAAAGCGGCAGCGTCTCAAGAAAGCAAGCCTGTAAAGTCCGCACACCGTAGACACGCATCCGCACCCAAGCTGCTTTGATGAGGTAACATTGGGTAGCAGAGGACAAACCTTCCCCTCCCCTCCCTCCCCCCAGCAGCATCCTCCTCCTCACCCTCCATCCCTCCCTCTCTTCCTCCTCCTCCTCCCTTCTCTTTCTTCCACCCTCTTCCTCTCCCTCCTCCTGTCTCGCCCCCCCACCCCCGCACCCCCCCTCCTCCCCTGCCATGGGTCAGAAGATCTCAGGGAGCATCAAGTCGGTGGACGTGCGCGGCGGCGAGCCGTCCTTCCGGCCGGTGCGGCGTGAGCTCCGCGGGCCGGACTTCTGCCGCCCGGCGCGGCTGGACCTGCTGCTGGACATGCCAGCGGCTGGGGGCGACACGCAGCTGCGGCACGCCTGGAACCCGGACGACCGCTCGCTCAACATCTTCATCAAGGACGACGACCGGCTCACCTTCCACCGGCACCCGGTGGCGCAGAGCACCGACTGCATCCGCGGACGCGTGGGTTACACGCGCGGCCTCCACGCCTGGCGCATTCACTGGCCGGCGCGCCAACGCGGCACGCACGCCGTGGTGGGCGTGGCCACCGCCGGCGCCGCCCTCCACTCGGTGGGCTACACGGCGCTGGTGGGCAGCGACGGCGAGTCCTGGGGTTGGGACCTGGGTCGCAACAAGCTCTACCACGACAGCAAGAACCGCCCGCCGTCGCAGGCGCCCAGCTACCCGGGCTTCCTGGAGCCCGAGGAGGCCTTCGTGCTGCCCGACACGCTGACGGTGGTGCTGGACATGGACGAGGGCACGCTCAGCTTCATGGTGGACGGACAGTACCTGGGCGTGGCCTTCCGCGGCCTCAAGGGCAAGAAGCTGTACCCCATCGTGAGCGCCGTGTGGGGTCACTGTGAGATCACTATGAGATACATCAATGGCCTGGACCGTGAGTCTTTCCTTTTCACTTTCTCTCACCATCTCTCAGATGCTCACGTTTTTTAAAATTATTATTATTATTATTATTATTCCTATACCTCCTCTGTTTTGCTCTTTGCTCTTTCTCACTACTTCCTGTCCCTTCCACCCTTTTTTCAACACTAGAACTGCATCAAAAATAGCTGTTTTATATCAGTATTATAATAGTATTTTTTAATAGTGGTTACTTTCATAGTGGACTCAGTTATGGAGTCTGGCCTAAATGGTTGACTGGTTCATTAGATCGTCACGACTTGAGATCAAATGTGAAGTAGATCAGAAACACTGGAACTTTGAAAGTACCTGTCGGAGTTTTGCCTGCAACAACTGTTTGTGTGTTTGTGGAGTCTGGCTTTGAGGTCTCTGTTTTATCTCTGTCTTCAGACAGAGTGGTTTATGTGCGTGTGTGTGTGGCATCAATGCTTCCTTTTCTTTTTTTTTTCCTGCAGTAATCTTCTTCCGACTGCGTTTGTGTGTGTGAGGCAGTCATGCCCAGAGATGTTCTTTCAGAGGCCCCCTGAGTGCTCTCTGATTTCACCGCCCCTGATCAGTTTTTAGCCGTTAGCATCTGCCTCTTATCGTTCTCTCTCTGACACTCTCTTTTTATTAGCGCTTTCCATCTCTCTTTCTCTCTCTCTCTCACACACACACATGCACGCACACACACACACACACACTCTCACGCACGCACTGTTTCTGAGGTGCTCCGCTGAGAAAGTCATGATCTTGAAAAACTTTACAGTCCTAAGGCTCAGCAGCATTCTATATCAGCCATACTCAATGTGATGTCCTGCTCTCTCTCTCTGTCTCTCTCTCTCTCTCTTTTTCTGGGGAAGAGAGGCGAAGGCTGCCATCCTGCCTGTCTTGACATGGGAGTGTGAGGCGTCTGTAATGAGCAGAGAGGTCTTTTTCTGTCTCTCTCTCTCCTCCCTATCTCTCTATCTCTCTCTCTCGTGTGGGTATTTCCATGTCCTGATTATCCTGAAGAGGGCTGAGCTTTTATTGAACCAGGAAGGGCTGTTGGTGCGGTCAGCGAGGGCATGTTGATGCTGCCTGGTTCAGGTGAGGTTAAGGAAGTGTTCAACCGCCACCACAGCTGCATGGCATTTTATCCAACACAGAGCATATGACACAGTAGTGCATGCCAGCCCCGCTGTTGGTTTGTGGAATATTCCGGAATGGATTATTCATGTTCACTATCGTCATGTAATGTGATGTGATCCTGCGGGTGTCAATCAAGGATGAAAGGGTTTTGTGTGGAATTTTTTTTTTCTTTTTTTCTCTTTAACAAATGTTAGATTTCAGCGAACTGTCGGTCGGTGTCACTAGGTTAACCCACAAACAGGAAGTGCGGATTTAGTGTGTTGGCTATTTGACCATTTCAAAATAAGAGAAAGTTATGTTCCAGATGTCATCTAATGATGATGTAATAGACCTATATCGATTGAGGCAAATGAGTTTTGAAACCTGTGGGGTTTTCTTTTTAAGAAACACCTGCTAATGGAGCAGCCGTGTGTGTGTGTGTGTGTGTGTGTGTGTGAGTGTGTGTGTGCGCTGAATCTTGAGCAGACTGAAAGTGGTGTGTGTGAAACTGGAGAGGAGCACAAAATAGAATTTTGATGAGGGTTCATTTACAGAGCCCTGTCCTCAGAGCAACAGAGACAGATGTGGCAGCAACACCTCCACCACAGCTACCATTTCATTTCTCAAACACGACAGCATCTTTGTCAGGATGAACTGCGTGTGCGTGTGTGTGTGTGTGTGTGTGTGTGTGTGTGTGTGTGTGTGTGATGGAGAAATTAAGTGGAGGGGGGGGGGTTTGCGTGTGGGTTGGTGTGTGTGTCACCATAGGAGTTATTAGGTTCTGCCCATCATTAGCATTGTGGTATATTTCTTCCTGTGAAGACAAGTGATGGATAGAGCGAGGGAGGGACAGATGGATAGGAGGAGAGGGGGAGAGAGTGTTTAGAGAGGGAAGAGGGGTGAAGGCTGCCATCCTGCCTGTCTTGACATGGGAGTGTGAGGCGTCTGTAATAAGCACGGGAAGGTGTGAGATGTCAGAAGGTGTCTCCACTGGTGACGCATCCAGACAGTCTCTGCCAGTACAAACACACACACACACACACACACACACACACACACACACGGAGAGAGTCAGTCAGTCGCTCACTCTTCCATTGAATTTCTGTCCATCCAACATGCAGCTGGGTGTGGGTGTATGTATCTGTGTGCATGGGTGTGTGTGTGTGTGTGGGTGTGGGTGTGTGTGCACCTGTGTTTGTTGCTAAAAGTCAATGGAGACATCAGAGCTCCATTAAGACAGCAAGTGGAGACTGCAGCAAACGTCAGTACAGCTCAGTGTGACATGGAGAGAGCCAACATGGAAAGCAGAGGATTGTGGGAGAGAGCATGATTCTACACACACACACACACACACACACACACACACAAACAGTGTGGAGGGATGGGAAGCCATTAGAGAACATAAGACAGACTCTTGCCCATGCACACATCCAACGAGTGAGTGAGTGGGTGGAGTGTGTGAGGGAGTGGGTGTGTGGGTGGGTGGGTGGGAACAAATGAAATTCTCCTGGAAACTTTCGATGTGTATCGACTCCTGAAAGCACTGATTGTGTGACTGTGAAGGAAGGCAGACACGTGTGTGTGTGCCAGTCTGTCTCCGTCACGCTGACCACAGCAAATCCCATTCAATTCTGCGAAACAGGACCTTGCGCGGCAACACACAGATATTGACAATGAAAGCTCGTTTACAAGCATTGCCAACAAAAGCCAACTTGTCTGTGTGGTATTCATGTAAACATGAGCCGTTCTGTATGATGCACCGCGATCAGCAAAGAGAGACCGTTGCACAATGACTGTGCCGCGTACAAGGGACTGTACATCTCGTGGTATTACAGCATAGTAGCGCTAACCTTGAAGGAGCTACACAAAACTGCCAACTTCACATCAATTCACAGTGTTAAAACTGACTGGTTTTCTCTCACAAATGAACAGCGAGTTACACTGACAGCTGCTATCAATCACAAACCAAATATGCCTAATCTTATATGAAGCAATGAGCTCAACAATCAGTCATTGTTCTAGAAATTGGCTGCTCTTTTAAAGCTTACTTGGACGCTTGTTATGCATCCAAATTGCTGAAATATCAACCCCCTGCGTAAAGCTTTAAACAACTGTAGCTATTCTTTTAAAGGTGCTGTCTCGGGATTTGGTAGTTAGGGCCATGCGTATAAAATGTGTGTGCATGCCTCACAGATCTGTGGACTCTCTACGAAAAGGGCCACAATTCACTAAATGTTGTCCAGTATCTACATCATTTGGGAGTCTCTTCATTTGGAGACGTAGGTATCACCTTTGCCCTTGGAGCAGTGATTCCCAACCAGGGGTAGAGAGCAGACTGCAGGGGGTACGTGGAACTATTTATACTTGTAACTATATACTAGTACTTATGGTATGACAAAAAGGCTCAGGGGGTACACAGGACAAAAAAGGTTGGGAAACACTGCCTTAGAGCACCCAATGAGCAGATGTTTTCAATACTGTGTAAGACTCCTTTAAGCCAAATATGGATTGTGCTAAGATAAATGTCTGTGTCAATCCAAAAAAAAAAAAGTGAAGTGTGTGTGTGTGTGTGTGTGTGTGTGTGTGTGTGTGTGGGTGGGTGGTGTTTCAGGCTAGATGGAATGTGTAGGAGATGGGCCATGTTTGTGAGGTTTTGAACAGAATGGCTCTCTCTGTGTGTGTGTGTGTGTGTGCGTGTGTGTGTGTGTGTGAGCAAGATTGAAAAGACTCACTCAGTTTTGTGAGTTAGATGCCAAAAGGAAGACACAGACAGTCAGTCTGTTTTTTGTTTGACATGATGAAGCAATTTAGTGTGTGCGTTTGCGTGTGTTGCTGAGCGTGTCTGTGAGGGTAAGAGGCATGGACACAAGCTCTAGGCCCGATAGTTATTGAAAAGAAGAGGAGGCAGAGGTTTGTAAGGTCCATTAAATGTCTTTGGAGGAAGAGAAAGAAGGCGACAAGCAGTAGACTAGTGAATAAAAAAGCTGCATTGGGTCTTGTGAAGCTTTCCTGTGTGCTTCTAGAACACTCTAGTAACAGCCAGTGACTGACTCAGCTATTTTGATGAGCTGCTTTTTGGACATCGTAATGCGACTTTTGTTTTGTGTGTGTGTGTGTGTGTGTGTGTGTGTGTGTGTGTCTGTCCATCTCTCCCCTGTGACGCCATCTGTGTGTGCGTGTGTCTGCAAAAGTCTATTGGATATGTGTTAGCTTTTTAGCTTGTGTGTGTGTGTGTGTGTGTGTGTGTGTGTGTGTGTGTATGGGGGGGAGGCGTGTTGTGCTTTTGAGAGTGACACCACATCATTATAGCCTCTCATTAGAGCAGGACAGAGACCACACCATAGCACTGCTTCCCACCATTTACCCTCTGCTGTGGTTCATTAGCCCCCTCAATAAGGAAGTGTGTGTGTGTGTGTGTGTGTGTGTGTGTGTGTGGTGTGTGTGTGTGTGTGTGTGTGGTGTGTGTGTGTGTGTGTGTGTGTGTGTGTGTGTGTTTGTTTGTTTGTTTGTGTGTCCCTTGTTGCTGATCCTCATTTGAACAGTATTTTAAGAAATAATGTTATTCCTTCACTGTTGGCAGTTTTGAGAGCCCTAAACATATCTAGTCGGTGTGTGTGGGAGTGTTTGCATGTGTATGTGTGTGCGTGCGGGTTGTGTAGAGTGTGTGCTTGTGTGTGTGTGTTTGTGTTTGTGAAGGAGGGAAGAGGTACAAATGCTTGTTATATCAATTGCTTTCCAAATCTTGCCCTTTAGAACATCCCTGACTGTAGTGTCATGCAGGCTTCTGCTTCTCTAGCGTGAGGTCAAAGAAATCAAAAAGACATGCCTCATCTGGATGGCTTTATACAGATCTGGAACCTTCCTCTCTCTCTTTCTCTTTCTCTTTCTCTCTCACTCTCCTTCTCGCTTCCTCTCCTCTCCTCTCCTCTCAGGCACTTTCTGTCTCCCACTCTACCTCTTTCCCTCTTTGAGTAGGAAGAGATGGGGTATGCAGATTGTGTTTTTGCTAACGTGCTCTGTG
>PYXC01001975.1:450000-462500 GCA_015244755.2 Tenualosa ilisha | reverse complement strand
TTTAGTCTTTCCAGCTCGTGGCTGCTGGCACCTCACCCAGGCATTAGTGTGGCACTGGCCCAGAACAGCCCCAAACCAGGGCTACATTTTGGGTCTGTTGTCAGTGCCCCAACCCCCCCTCCCCCACAGCCATGGTGTTAGAGGGCTGTCTGCTGTTTGCTGTCTTGTCTGTGAGTGAATGGGCATTTAAGTCTGAGATAAAGGGTGTATTCAGTAGCATTAAGTTCCCATCCTGCAGTCACGCTGCACAACCATTGTTTTGCCAAACAAAACCGCTCCGAGGAAGAGCGAAAGCAGACCAGACAAACACTGCTGCCAGCATGGCTCTCCTCTCCTGTCTTACGCTTTTCCTTAGTCTCTCTCTCTCTCTCCCTAATGGTGTTTTCCATGACATGGTACCAACTTGACTCGACTCAACTCGGTTTGGTTGGTTTTCCGTGACGATACGGTACCTCTTTGCTCATTGGCCATCTTAAATTAGCACAAGGCAAAATACACTAGCCTACATCCCCAACCTGCAAAAGGCAGTGTCAGGGAGGCATCCCAATTGATCAGGATGCTGTCTGTTATTCCTCCTCATGTCTGTCTCATTCTATCTGGTTCTCCCATTTTGTAGTCCTACAAGTGGTACATGGTAAACTTAAAAGGCAGCGCACTCCATGTTAATTTCCTATCATTTCCGACGTTAAGGACATGAGGCTGAAACGTCATAAATGGTAAAGTAGCCTTTCAAATTTCAGTGCGGGGCAATAATATATTGTTTCACAGGCAGTAGACTACCTCGGTGTGTGTGGTGTGTGTGCGCCCTCCCCCTTTGGTTGCTCCTCATGGTTGCCTACGATAGCCTATCTCTTCACGACGGAACTAATGTTCTTAAAGGTAGTGCAGTAGCTCAAATTCATGAATATTTTCTTTGACAAGAAAATGGACAAGGTTATGAATGTGGGCCGCAACATCTGAGATAATAACATCACCTTTATCGTTTCACTTACCCCACTATGTGTGTGCCTTTCCTGTCTTTGTTTATGATTGCAGGTTAAACATGCTCTTTACCAATGATGCACTTTATTTTAAAAAGCAGGTACGAAAAATCGTAACGGGTATCAGGTACAAGCCCCAGTGGAAAAGCAAGTCGAGTAGAGCAATGCTAGACACACACACACACACACACACACACACACACACACACACACTCTTCCACAAACAACTCCTGCTCCACCCCCTTAACAAAATTTATTCCGCTCAAACAGAAACACACACATGCTCACATTGGTATACAAATGGTTAGGCTAGTATTTAAAACCGATTCTAAAACGGTAAGCATCTGTTTCCTCACTGAGATCCTAACATAGCAGCCCTTGTTATTCCTGAGGGAGGCTTGGCTTTGCCTTTATAGCCTCTGCTGGAGCTAATATTTGCCCTCAGCTGACCTGTCTCCATCCACAGGAACCCCCACAGATCTATACACACACACGGAACAAAGGTGCACACACTCAGGTCAGCGCTCTATCTCTCTCTGTCTCCGTATCTATTTCTCACACACACACGCACACGCACACAGGTTTGCAGTGGAGCTGATCCTCCAAAGGCTTTTAAGATGGCTGTGAGGTGAAGGTGAGGGCTAAATAGAGAATCCTCCAGGGCAAATGAGAAATCAAGACTGGCTCTAAATTTATCCTTCAGGTTCTGTGAGGTAGAGGTTTAACACCCCAGAAGCCTCAGAGGTCAGGTGGCATTTGTAGCTTTGGACTCAAAGGATTTGGGGAGATGTGCTGATCTGTTTTATTCTCTTTTCCGTAGAATTGTGTTTTTGAAGGGAACTTCAAAATGAAATGGTTCTTTTGAAGGCTTAACCTCCAAATAATTACTTGTGATACGTTGTTGCACAGGGTTTTGATGGATGTCTAATTTAGCAATGCAGTCGCGAGACTTTGGGGTTGATGTTCAAAAGATTCTCGACCACAAGATTACTTGTGGTGATAAAGCGTACTATGTGTGGATAAACTCTGCATGGAGAACTTGTTGGACTCTGGTCCCTGTGAGGACAATTAAAGATTTCTGGACAAAAGAAAAGTGGCCTCATTTTAGGTTGCCTCCCCTAAGGGTAAAGCTGGTCCTCTGCTATAGTCCCCCTAGAGGACACCTCAGGGAGTGCCCAGTCTGGCCACCTCCAGCTGGAGCTGGCTTCATTGAGGAAGCCATGGGTGCTGCTGCTCTGGCCTCAGGGCTCCGGTGTCTCAGCCTGAGTCCCCCAGGAGGAATGTGACTGGTGCCTGCAGGCAGGCAGGCTGGGAGTGGAAAGGGGGAGCGGTGGCGGCCCGTGTAAATTTTGCATGCACTTGCGCTCAGGTCGTCTTACCACGCGGCGCCAGACTCTCGTTTCGGCCCGTCTCATCCCGCACGAGTGGTACACCGGATCGATCTTGTGGCGATCTCAGCCCCACCACGCACGCTGGAATCCATCTGACCTTGGATCCCCAGCCACTCAGAATGCCACCACAATCCCCCAACCAACCCCTGCAGTCACTTACTGACACTGAGCTACTGTTGGAAAAACAGCTTTATTGCAGAGTTGGTCTTAAAGACAGACCAGCATTAAGATAAGGAGCAAGTAATAGGCATCGTATAGATAAGTGGTAATGCATCGTATAGGCCAGATAACGTATGGATGTTCTATCCTATTAGCTTACTCCAGGGCCTCTAGAGACTGCTGTTGCTAATGCATGAAGCTGTACAGCTGTTCAAGCCTCCATAAGGGTACATGTTTTATGGATCAGTACTGTGTGTTTATGCATGATATGTGGATCTGGAGTGCATATTGATCTGTGTGATTTGTGTCTTTTGCATGTGTGGTCGGTGTTTGTCATCTCCTTCTCCCTTCAGTTGACCCCTCCTGCTTGCTGTCCCAGTAGGCTTCCATTGGCCTAATCTCACTTCCACCTCCACATTCTTTTTTTTTTTTTTTTTTCAGTCCTTCCTAATCAGCACCAATAAGTACCCAGTTTATCTGTTTTTATTTATTTATTTACTTACTTACTTACTTCTTGATTTCTGAAGGAAATACACAGCCCACAGGGTATGTTAGTGAGCACGCACTAAGCCAGAGCAGCCAGCCACCACCACCACTCTTACCCACAGGAGGCAGTTAGGGATTAGATGTCTTCCTCGAGGATGTGGACCTTGGAGAGCAATATTTAACCACAGAATGATGACCCATCATTCCTCATTCCCGTGGTTGCGATAACATCACTGGCACCAGGTACAAATAGAGACTACCCATCACCCCAAAATACCCCCCACCCCCCTCCCCCTCTCCCCAAACAAACACACACACACATACACACTGCTTGACCACGCACTTAAGCAGCACAGTGCAGTGTTGAGAGTGGTTTATGTGAAGTTATTAATGCCATTTATGATGGCATAAGCATAAAGCATTATAATGACTGCAGCACTTTTTTATTTAATGTAGGCACATTCATAATGTATGCCCATTCTCTTTTTATCTATCGTGGTCAGAGAGAAATAGGGGGCAGGGAAATGAGAGAGGCTACATTGCCTACCAGATCACTGGGACCAGGGTCTGGTCTGCAGGTCTCTCAAGTGCCAGCTTCTAGATCTGAAGTGGGCCAGTTTGAGCAGGTTAAAGATCGGATTCTCTGTCCAGGTATGGTTGCATTAGAGAGTTTTCTTACAATAGCGACAGGAAGGCTGGGTCAGGAAACCAGGTCGCCAGGGGCCGTATTGGTGTACCGTTACATTGCAGGGCTTTTGTAGACGATGATGTCATGGCCCACTCGATACAGCGGTACTTTTGGATAGTGATGTGTATGTGTATCAATGCATGAGACGGCATGTGTTTGAGTGTGCGAATGGTTTGTGTGTGTGTGTCCATCCATGTGCCTGTATGGGTGTCGCTAGAATGAGGTCAGTGGAGCAAAACCCTTCTCGTTTGGAAACATGAGGGGAGAAACAAAATTGTCAGAGGAGATGGTGTGAAAGAGATATCTCTCGCTCTAATAATTCAGTTCTCTCCTCAGCACGTGCACACACACACGCACGCATGCACACACTTTGTGTTTGTCTTCTGAAAAGTGTCCTCAAGTGATGTCAGAGAAATGGCAATCTGCATATTCTAAGTAGCTCTTGCCTGAAGGGAAGATTACGTTCAGCAGAGAGGAAATTGGCTGCCAACTACACAGACAGCAGGATACTCCCCCCCCCCCCTCCACAACACCCTGAATTCCCCCTTATTCTATTCTGTAGGTGGGGGTTCTACTGCAACAACTAAAAATTCTCAGAACAGAAGCATTTGTCAAAATTTTTATCTTAATCATTGTATTTCATCAGAAATTATCAGAAAGCAAGGCTTTAAGTGTAAAAAAACAAACTTGTTCTTTAACATTAGTTAAACTAGTAACAAATAGTCTCACTGTCCAGTGTGTCTGTGTGTGAGTGAAAGAGAGTGCTAATATTTGCTCAGTCTAATAGCAGTAACCCATTTTATGAGTGCTGTGGGGTAGTGTAATAACAGTGAGCTAATGGCAAGATCAAGCCTCAGAGATGGCTGGGAACCGCCATTTGAAAGAACGTCTTTATTGAACAGGTGTTCCCTAAACAGTCCTGATGGGAGCGCTTATAGCTTAGAGGAAAAAAAATAGCTAGGGATAGAACAAGCACTAAAGCCCAACATCTGTTGTTCTTCTGGCGCTGGTCCTCTTGGCCCTCTGTTCTTTGCCCTTTGTCCTCATTCTTTGTCTTTTGTCAAGCAGCATGTTCCAGGCAGTGATGGACAACAGTAGAGCTACTTATTGGTGGCCCAAATCATGGCTGGCAGTGGTAGATGTGATAGAGTGAATTCATGGTGGTTATAGGGGTGAGGTGAGATGTTGTAATGTTGGTTGGTTCATGATTGCTGAGTGCAGGGCAGTTAACTGTCAATGCACCAACCACTGCCAGAAGTAGCCAGGTGAGATTCAGGGGACAGTCAAGCCTTTGGCAGTCGAGAGATGTATCCAAGTGTCTGAGTGGGTTTGCAGATCTGTAAGCCGGTTGATCTCTGCATCTGTTGGAGAGAAGTTTTGGAAGTTGGAAGTTTTAAAAGTGTTACTGGCAAGTAACCACCGTGGCAGTAGCCACAGCCACAGCAGTGAGATCAAATCACTTCTGTGATCCAGTCATTGTCTTGTGAACACACACACACACACACACACACACACACACATACACACACACACACACACACACTCGGTGGCAGACTCACAAACCCTTGAGCCAAGGGCCTGGCTGTTCTAGAGACAACTGCTGCTGCATTGGAGGAGGATGGTTAGCTGTTGCCTCGAGTCTGATTAAGGCCACTTTCATAGGCACTGTTACACACTCACAAGCAGCTAAAACTTTTGAGCTTTTTAAAAACTTCCCCTGATCCCTTTATCTCCACTCCCTATCTGCATTTCTTCTAAAAGAATGGCTCTGCGCATGGGAAGCCAGATTAAAAGAGCTTTCCACATGCTGATCATCCATTTCCATTTCCTCAAAAGAACATTCCATGGATCAGTTATGTGTGAGAGAGCCATCAATCAAGAGAGAAAGAGAACATGATTATCAGAGAAAGTAAAAGAATGCTGCAACACACTCCAGCACACCCTCATACACTCTCCAACATTGCAACATTGAATGAGTATCCTAGCTCATAGATCCAGTGATTTGCAGCCAGTTGGCTGGTCATCTGACAGAACAACCTCCATGTCCATCTGTACGCACTATCTCCTTTCTCTGATAAAGGCTTTACGCAAGTCCTGAATAAGTGTCTTTGATAAGGGCTTTGTCCATTAATCAATGCAGTCTACAGTGATAAAGGGTAGTCTTCAGGACTTGAAGGACTGAATTGAGCTATGTTCCGTGGCCCTTGCTCCGATTAGATTGCATCTAATGACATAAGTGGGCCGTAGCCCTCCGTAAGTTCCTGCAGTCTCTCCATCAAGTGTCTTTACTGTAGATGGATGAGCACTCGCTTGACCTCAAAGGCCTTTGTGTATCTGTGTGAGTGTGGCTCTTACACTTACACTCTGGCCTTACACATCACTCAAGCCTTGCTCATACATGGTAAGTCAGAAAGTCCGGAAGCCCTTTGCGATGATTACCAACACTTTGTGCTGTCAACAGGCCATCACATCAATAAGACGCAGAGTGGACTTGTGACGGTTAACACCGAGAGAAGCAGAAAACTCCAAAACCCCTCTCATAACGGTGACTTTGCTTAATGCTTTAAGTAAGACAGCATGATGGCCTGTAATGGAGGCTTGGATCATATAGGCAAGGCCCCTTGTGCCGAGGGCTTGCCGTATCGGTAAGCGGTTTAAGCTCCCTTTAAGCCGTAGGGGCGAATTGCTCCCAAGGTCTCAGAGTTGAAGCCTGGTACTCTGCTTAAGTATGTATTAGAGGGAGTGTGAATACTCACTACACATTAGTCTATAGGCTTGTGTGTCAAGTAAACACTTACAACATCTTAAAAACAGAATTAATTTGAAGCAACACTATTCAATTTAGGATTTACTTAAAAGGCCCTTGCTTAATTTAAATAAAAGTAGGTTTTGTTTGTTTTTTTGATTTAGAGACTTAGTAAGTCCTACCTCAGCCTTGGCACACTGGCACTTCAGCTTTGGGCTCTTTGTCAACTGCCATCTGCCGAAATGGTGGGAGACTGTGTCCATGCACCGCCACACGTCCTCTTGAGGTGCCCCACGATGCCTCTCTCGCTGCTCCATTCCCCACCTTTCCTTGGCGTCCCTCTCCCTGCGTGTCCACTCCTCTTCCAGACGGCAGTACATGACAAACGAGAAGTGCCACCCGCCATTCTCCATCACCCGATCCTCCACCTTCTCTAGGAGCCTGGTCACCTGCGATCTGTCTTCCAGGGCCTTGTTGTTCAGCACGTGGCACCTGTAGGAACACTTGGCAAGCAGCTGTTGCAATTGCTCGCCAGCGTCCTCTAGGTACTGCTGGAAGGTGCGCCCCCGTCTTGCCTCCAGCTTGTCTCCCAGGGTGAACACCACCATGCTGTGGTTCCATACCCCAGGGGTGAAAAGTTCCATACGGGCCAGCAGGGCGGCACTCTCCTGCCGGCTGAAGGGCAGCAAGGGCAGCACCAGTAGCAGGGCATGGGGCCCCGGATCACACATATTCAGTGCACTTAGCAGCTCCAGCTTCTCACTTTTGGACACCTGCCTCCCCCTCCTCCTCTTTGCTTCATTCTCTTCCTCACAGCTTTCTCCATCATCCTCTTCGTTCCACGATCTCCAACCCGGGGTGTCCACCACTAGGAGTTGCCGTCTGCATGCCACACCTTGGGCCACTGCAGTTCCATATCCGCCCAGCATGTCGAAGGCCTCCCGGCCTAGCAGCAGGTTGCCCAGAGAGCTCTTTCCTACACGGCTGGGGCCTAGCACCAGCAGCCTCAGCTCTGGCCCTGAGATACCAGCCAAGTAAACCAAAACAACATGGTTCTTGTGTTAGCGTTAGACTACTATATATAAACAGGACAACATACTAATGTCATACATTCTGACATTATTTGAAAGTGTACCCCATTTTGATCCCAAACAAAAGTGTTATAAATAAAATAGAGCTTAAGGTTAAGGAAGACTGAATTACTTATTCAGAGCAACAGGACTCAGTCATAACCGAGTAGTGAATCTATTTCTGTGAATGTCTCCTTATAGATTGTTCCTCTAGCTTTCTATGTATGGGCTCCCAAAAGATACTAAAGTTCATGCAGTCATGGTTCTACAAAAGGATATGATGGTCTTGGACTGAAGCACTAAAGGAAAGGGTGTGCATGATTGGCTCCTGAGTTCAAACATCAGTTTGCCTGGTTGGTGGGCTGCTCTTTTAAGGCTTTTACAGGCTTTTGTGTGTAGACCATCCACTGACAGCAATTACTGTTGACTGCCATATCTGGCATTGTACCTTTTTTTCTTTTTGTGTAAATGTGTTTAGAGTATCCGGGGCGAAACAGATTTGATGAACAGAGTCTGATTTGATAGCGTGGCAGAGACATTTTAGACCTGAAGAGTCATTTCTCATTTACAGTCATGTCTCCCACAGGCATGATGGAAGCCAGTGATTATTGCCAGCTCACTTGTTCATCTTTTAGAATTTTATTTTTCTGCAATTTAGCACCCTCCAAGCTGTTATGTAAAGTAGGTTTTGTCATGATCCAAAAACATCTAGACATTTTATCATTAGAGACACACCAACCGAGAGGTGGGAGCGGTCTGTTTGCCAGGAATGACTTGCCTTTCACAGAAACATGTGCCAGACACACTGGCATGCTCTCCTCTGATGTAAAATTTAAATGAAAACTTACTTATACTGTGTAAATCTGTTCGCAGTATGATTTCTGTACAGATATTTTTGCAAGTCACATTGGATGAAAGCTTAGTGGAAAGAATTGACAAATAACTGCCTTACCTTGAGCTTGTGACTGCCTATCATCCATCTTCTATCAATACTCATTGAACCCTGGGCTTTTAAAAAGTCTGTTGCCACTGCTAATGCCAGCTTGTCAAGTCAAAACAAATCGACGTCCTCAGGTCTGTTTATCTAGCAAGATTGTCTATGTTCCTGTAGACGTCTGTCTGCCTATTCCCCCCAAAGCCTGAATGTCTTCAGAAGAGTTATGCGCCTTTTATTACCTAATGGTTATGTACTCATGGCCGTGCCCAGGAACAGATTGCACATTGGATGGCTGTCTGTTAAAGTTTTATGAATGTTGACCAGGAAGGTCTGGTGGGAGTAAACACTCAAGCACGTTTTTTAGTACAGCATTGTTGACACGGTAATAATCAAGCATTTAAACAGAGAAGAATGGCAAAACACGTGAAGGAAGATGCACAGACACAGGCCACAGAGTAAACAAAAAAAAAATCAGTTTAAGAAACAGTTTTTCCACTTTCTGAAGCGACCAACAGCTGCCTTTTGGTTTGCCACATAGCGCTGGTATCCTGCTCCAATGAATTGTAATGGTGTGTGTAGTTATGTGAAGGACAGCAGAACCAGTCTGTTTCTATCCGGCTCAGACGCTGCTCTGTGCAGCTTTAATGGGTCGAGTACCTCTCTTGTAACGGCCTTGATGGCAGATACTGAGGAGCTTAAGTCTGAATCCTCAGCCCTTTGCCCTGAGGGCACTGAGCCTTTTACTATGGCCACAGATAGGCATGTGTGCATAAAGGCAGAGCTGGGTGATCTGTTGCTCTCTCTGTCTGAAACATCAAGGACAGGAGAACACACTGCACTGAGCCACACAGCTTGTCCCTGACCCGATTTTGCATCACACAATAATCTAAAAGCAATTGCATAAGGTACAACAGGAGCATAATGATTAGCATTGCATGTTAATATAGTACTGCTAAACTGCTGCATTGATAAAAACTGATAAAGTGATGCAGTGACGCCTGCCTATCTGCCTATGTGCTGCTGGGCTAATGGATATCATTTCCCCCTCATATCTGCCCCTCACAGGCTGCATGGCTAAGCACACTGGAGCAATAGCAGCAGCTGTCCAGCCAGCTCCCAGCTACACACACAAGCCTCAGTCCTCTGAGGGCACGTGCACACACACACACACACACTCACAAATACACCACAATCACAACTTTTCACGTGTATTTATCCTGCCATGTGTGTGTTTATGACCCCAGGTTTATAATTTGTTGGGTAGGCCATACTCCGGGAACTGTCAACATCCTTATGGCCATCACATGCATTGTGTGGTTTATTCTGCTAAAGATTTAAGCCTACGCTGGACGAACACGCGCACACACACACAAAAACGGAGCTTGTCAGCAGATCACCACACCACATGAGAAAATTACTGCTTTTGAAGCTGTGCTGGTTGAACACACACACACACACACACACACACACACACACACACAGCCTTGAGCAAGATGACGCATCAAGTGGCACCTGACTTGGATGCAGGGAGTCTGAATCATTGTGGTGACCAAGGAAGAGTGTGCGCTTGTGTGTGTGCGTGTGTGTTTGTGTGTGTTTGTCCGGTGGGGGCAGTGTAGGTGGTAGCATTTTTCTAGATGACAGAGGAGACGATTGATGGCTGAGAAAAAAGAGGATGTAAGAGTGTGAGTCGAGTGTGAGGGGGGACAAAGGAGAGGGATTTGTGGATCAAAGAGGAACCTTGGAAGGAGGATCACAGTAGATGAGAGGATGGCGTTCCTTCAGCCAAGGGCTCCAGCATGTGACACCCCCCCCCCCCCATACTCACTGCCTGTGTGTGTGTGTGTGTTTCTGACAGCCCTCATGCCTGCCTGTGTGTGTGTGTTTGTTTCTGTCTGTCCTCGTGTGTGTGTGTGTGTGTGTGTGTATAGAATGACAAAAACGTTTGTGTGTCCTTACATCTGTGCAAGGGGGTGAGTATGTTCATAAATGTGTGTGTTTGTGTGTGCGTCCTTTCCTTGAACACACTTTGGTTCATGTTTTTCCCAAATCACGCCCTTTGCCCTCCCCATCTCATAGTCACCATCCATCTGCCTTTGCAGGAAATGTGTGTGTGTGTGTGTGTGTGTGTGTGTGTGTGGTGTGTGTGTGTGTGTGTGTGTGTGTGTGTGTGTGTGTACACGTTTTGATGATGTCTCTTCCTGTCACTTTGTTGTGCAGAGACAGTTTATGACCTTGCCTACACCCCTGGGCCTCGGAAGAAGTCCAGAATTTCAAATAACGCATGACACTCACTCGTCTGTCGCTCTCATTCTATTTCTCTCACACGCGTACACTTTCACTCAAGCTGTCTGCCCTCCATCTCCATTACCTGTGTGTGTGTGTGTTTGCATACTGCTGGTTTAGTTAGGATATGCGTGTGTCAGGGCGTCATTAATGCAGAGCTGTGTTTGCAGACGTGGATCACCATACAGATGTCCGTCTGGGGAGCCACGGCTGGCAGAGCCAGAGTCAGAGACTGAAGCAGAGTTAGAAGCCGAGGTCCTGGTCTCTGTCAAACACCCCACACCACATTTTGGTTCAGATCAAGGCTGCTTTCACAACCCGTCTGTGCTGAGATCAGTCCATAGAGTTCTGGTTCACACTAGCAGCCTCTCTTCATCATCAAAGCTGACTCATTACTGTGTTCATGCTGGCCTCAGAGGGTGCGCAGGGCCAGCATGAACTCATTTCTTAGGGGTGTGTTTGTGTGTGTGTGTGTGTGTGTGTGTGTGTGTGTGTGTCAGTGTCAGTGTCAGTGTCAGTGTCAGGGGGGGGCGCATGAGCACGCGTGTGTGGAAGGATGCATGTGCACAGGCACGTGCGTTTAAGACTGTGAGAGGTTTATAGAGAAGAGGGGAGCGAGTGAGACTGATTATGTTTGAGCGAGAGAGGGATTGAAAGTGACCTTTGTGCCCCAGTGCGGTTTTGCTTCCTTGTTGCAAATAGCTCAGATGGACACAAGCCTTGACCAGCCGGCCACTGCTGGAGAGGTTGGCACAGAGGGCAGGACAGAGCAGGATCAGCATGCTGGTTTCGGCTCTATCTTCGACCCCCCCACCCTCACCTGCTGCCCACATTCTAGAAGAATCTGTCTTTGAGGAAGGTTAGACAGGTGAAACAGGTGTGTGTGTGTGTGTTTAGTGGTGCAGAAGAGGTCAAGTGTTATTGCTTTAATGAGCAGAATTGATGTTTGATGTGAGGTTTTAAAAGTGTGTGTGAGGGAGAGATAAAGTGAGGTGTTTTACCACAGCTTGTAGTTCTGGCACAGCTCAGCGTTTTGTAGGCTCCTCTGTCCTTGGCAGCAGCAGCGTGTCTGACACCTGGTCTCACAGCCTTAATGCTTACCTCCAGGCCACACATACACACACACACACACACACACACACACATATATATATATATATTCTCTCACATACTGGCACTGAGGGCTAATGTCTGTCACACCTAAGGTTAATCTCTCTCTCATACACACACACAAACACACATATTCAAACACACAGTTTGTCAAATCCGCTGTTGTTTAGGATGCATATGAAAACAAAATGGCAGCCACGGTTTTGAAGCATCCGTCTGTACAGATCCCATGTGAATCCGTGGCGTACTGGCGGAGAGTGAAAGCCAGTCGCAGCCTGAGCCTCTCTCTTCGTGTTTTTGATTTGCTCCGACCTTAACTGCCCTGCTGTCCCCTCATGGGGAGTCAGTGTGAAGGAGCTTCCCAGCATGGTGTCAGTGCAGAGAAAGCCTTTCCTGGGCCTTCGGGCTCAGGCCTTTGATCCTACTAACTGTGTGCAGCGGCGTAGAGGGTAAAGTAAAGCTCAGTGGTATTTAGCGTCTGACTAGTTAGCAACTCGGCAACTATGATGTTGTCATACTGTTCATTTGGTTCAGTTGCCACATAACTTCATTCAGCTTCTCTTTAGGTCTCCCTCCCCTCCCTCCCCTGTCTCTTTTTTCACCATCACTCACTCTCTCCTTTTGCCTTTTTCTCTCCACCTTTCTGT
>PYXC01001975.1:392500-445000 GCA_015244755.2 Tenualosa ilisha | reverse complement strand
TTTATGTATGTTTTATAGAGATCTTGAACGGATGCAACTTTATGAGGTTGAAAAAAAAAAATGTCAGTGTGGGCCCTTGTGCTGTGCTCAGGGCTTCTTCTGGGTTACCAGCCTTAATGGTGGCAAATCTGTTTGCCAATGAGATTCTGCCCTTTGTTTTACTAGATGATTGCACTAACAATTCCAAGCATCCAGGAATAGAAGTCGTAATTAATCTCCGACACCATCACGCTTCCCCGAGTCCAATAAGACGCACACATCAATCTGACTGCTTAATTGAAACTTAACAATCCATTGACTGGTTGCTAGGCACCTGATTGTTTCATCATCCTTCCCTTTCCCCCTGTAGGCCTTTCTGTCTCAAGGACATGTCTGCTATCAGTTCAGTTACAATCTCACAGTCCCGTATTTTTTTCCTGACGATCCCGTCAAGGGCACTCAATACATTTGCTGTACACCTTCAGGGGATCAGGCCATCACTGTGTGTGCATGTGTGTGTGTGTCTGCCTCTGCGTGCGTGCCTGCATGCATGCGAGACTGGAAGGGGGAAAAAAAAAAAAGCTGTGAGCGTGTGTCGAAGAGTCTATGTATGTCTTTGCATAGTTGTCTTACCTAAGCTTACTGGTGTATCTGGCTT
The DNA here is from genome assembly GCA_015244755.2 of Tenualosa ilisha. NCBI lineage: Eukaryota > Metazoa > Chordata > Actinopteri > Clupeiformes > Clupeidae > Tenualosa > Tenualosa ilisha. The sequence goes on along the minus strand of PYXC01001975.1, from coordinate 444,363 downwards.
TTTTATATGCATGTGTGTGTGTGAGAGAGATCCTATTCTGCTGCAGACATCCCTGTGTACATTCATCTCTTACACACTAAGACTGGGCAGTCAAAACAGGATGCACACAATTTTAGGTCCAGCTGAGTTAGCCCCGATCTGACCTCTTTGCATTTTTTAAACACAGGTTAGAAATTGCAACATTTTAATGGGGTCTTCTGGTGTTCGGCTAGTCTGTGTGCCTTTAACCACTTTGTCCCTGGAGTTCATGTTAGGGCTGCAGCCGGTGCTGACCTGTCAGAGGAAGCTGGCTCTAATCAGACCTCTAGGGCAATGCTGGAGACACACACTCGCACTTCCTCACTTACTCCCCTTTTTTCCAGAAAATGTTTGTGCGCGCACTCACACATACGCACACGCACTGTGTGTGCCTGACCTTCAGGAAGAAATGGCTTTCTTCTGTTGCTGTCAGACAGATGAGAGAGACAACTCTCCACCCCTCACCACCAGCCTTTGTGTCTGGGACACCCAGTGCACCCAAGGTGCTCAGTGGATCTAATGACTTCAGTGGGGCACGTGCCTAAGCACCCCCTTCTCCCCCTCTTCCTCTGTGCTCACACAACACACTGGCTCACAGCACTGTGTGTGTGTGTGTGTGTGTGTGTGTGTGTGTGTGTGTGTGTGTGTGTGTGTGTGTGTGTGTGTGTGTGCGCGTGTGCATGCATGCCAACAAGACATAATAATATCTCTTATAATAACTCTTAAGTGTGTGTGTGTGTGTGTGTGTGTCCCCATCTCTCCCCTACGACTCTATCTCCTTTAAGACCCCTGGATGTGTTTGCTGGATATTGTAAGCACGCATTTGATCCTTCCTGAGTCTGAGTCACTCTGCCCACCCAGGCACCAGACGAGACGCTTGACCCTCGACGCTCGGAAACGGACAGATTCGTTTGATTTGGTTTTAATATGACCTAACCACAGGCGTAACAAGTGAGTGGCATGAAGGGCGTCTGAGCTCAGCTGTTCATGGTCATCATTATCTGGCCCATTAGAGTCTTTCTCTCTCTCTCTCTCTCTCTGCCTTTCTTGTCAGGTCCTCTCTTTCTTGCCAGTTTGCTGAGTCAGCAAATCCCCCCCCCCCTCTCTAGTTAATCACTGGGCTAAGAGCTGTGCTGACCGCTGGGCTGTGGAGTCTCCTGACGCTGGGTTAGCAGCAGTCTTTACACTATAGGCATCTATGAGCTTTTCCACCGGTGCACAAGCCTCCCTTTGTAGACAGTGTTGTCTTTAGTTGGGCTAACCTACATGTACTTCTGTGTATGCGTTTGTTTGTGTGTGTGTGTGTGTGTGTGTGTGTGTGTGTGTGTGTGTGGTGTGTGTGTGTGAGTGAGTGAGTGTGTGAAAGAGAGAGTGAGAGGTGGAGGAAAAGGAGGCTGGTCTTTTGTGTCTGTCTGCCTCTGTGCTTTGTTTGTTTGCTTGTTTTCCTCTCTCTTTTTGTTGTTGTTGTTTGGCTTGTGGTGTTTCTTCCAATGACGGCTAGTCCTGCTCTGTTCCCATAGACAGAGTCCCCCCATCCCTGCTTGGCACTGCTGCAACAGCCGTGTCCTGTGCCAGTGCGCCAGTTGGGCTGGGTTTAGTCTCCCTCCTCAGTGAGTCTGCCCCTCACCAGGAGCCTCGCCGCCTGCATCTCAGTCCGACCTACATAACACTCTGGCAGCCTGAGAAGCAGCCGTGGGCCATGCTGAGCTGACCTGTGGCTAGACGGTGTCAGAACAGAGTTAATCACTCCACACAGTCTTACACACACAGACACACACACACACTCTCTCTCTCTCACACACACACGCACGCACACAGAGAGCAAGTGTTAGCTCTTTCTCCTAAATGCCTTTCCCTTCCCCATGTTTCACTGTGGAACCTGATATGCTTGTATGGATGTAGATCATTTTGGTTTAAAAATAATGTGGGTGTTGTCAAAGTAGACGTTCACATACTCAGTATTCAGCTGTATTCAGTCCCTCCTATGTGTCAGAGCCAGCTTGTGCTGTACCAGACACTTAGACTATCCGTGTGTGTGTGTGTGTGTGTGTGTGTGTTGTGTGTGTGTGTGTGTGTGTGTGTTTGTCCTTCTGTTGGTGCGGTCCTGCTGTCCAGCTGGTGTGTGATGGTGGAAGGACATCCATGTTCATTAGTTGCAGCACAGGGAGCCTGTTATTCTGAGCATTGTCCAGCACAGGCACACAGATAGACACACACACGCCCACACACACATTTTATACATCTAAACATCAACATCGAATGTGCAGAGGCTTAAAATGTGTATCTGTGTTAGTTACCACTAGTCTGCCTCACTGAAGCAGGGCTCAGATTGGAGAAAGTGAATGTGTGCACATGCAAATTCCTCTAACAAAAACAGCCATCTGCTCAGGCACTCTCTCACTCACACACACACACACACACACACACACACACACACACACACACACACACACTCTCTCATGGCAGCCAGAGAGGATCATAAAGCCTGATTAGTGTGCTGTTGTTTTCAACCACGGCTAAATTTAACCCTACTCATGATTACTCTGTTATTTTATAGGCTTTTGGACTTTTATTGTCGGTAATTCGTGCAACACCCTAGACTTATATGGTGTGTGTGTGTGTGTGTGTGTGTGTGCGCATATGTGTGTGTGTGTGTGTTTTGAATGAGACTCACAGTTTATATCCGGTTCTTTGTTTTGAATGAGTGAATCATTAACAAATCACAACAGCTTAGATGCCATAAAGTGATTGTGTGCTTAAATATATTTAGTTAGATATACCTAAGCTCTCCAAGGCTGTGTTTGTGTGTGTCAGCACACGTGCGTGTGCTTGTGCATGTGCACCTGCACGTGACCCAGGCTAGCCCCTAGCACAGTTGGCCCTTTTAGACCGTTTTGTTTTTGTTCATGGTTCTAGTCTTTTTTTCTTCTTCTTCTCCTTTATGTCCTTCTCTTTGAGTGTGTTTTTCTTTCTATCACTCAGTGTGTGCATGCGTGACGTGCGCACATACACACAAACACACACACACACACACACACACCTAGACTAATATTCTTTAATGCACTTTAAAGAATATTAAGGAGGATTATAGAAGCAAGTATGAAGGGACCATGTACATGGAGTACATGGTCCCTTCATACTTGCTTCTAGTGTGAGTGTAGAATTGAAGGGGAGCGTAACAAGAAGAGAGCAAAGAGATGATCTGATGGGTTCAGTGAAGATAATGTGCGTGCGTATGTGTGTGTGTGCGTGCCTGCGTGCGTGCGGAGGAACTCCATGGTACTCCATGTACTGCGTGCGTGCGGAGGTACTCCATGTACTCCATGTACTTCATGTACTCCATGTACTTCATGTACTCCATGTACTCCGTGTACATGGTCCCTTTATACTTGCTTCCATCATCCTCCTTGGTTTCTAGAGAGCTGAGGAATTGATCATTAACTGCTTCCTTGTGTGCGTGCAATTTCAGTTGTGCAAGAGATTCTGTGTGTGCGTGCACTTGCGTGTGTGTGTGTGCATGTGTGTTAAACAGATGTGTTGCACCAGAGTTGATTCCCATACCGGGCTGCTCAAAGTGAGCATTAAACTGTTGCCTTCATTAAAGCGGCCGGATAGATGTGGCCCCGCTGTTCCTCCGTACGCAGGCACGCACACACACACACATACGCACGCACATTATCTTCACTGAACCCATCAGATCATCTCTTTGCTCTCTTCTTGTTACACTCCCCCTCACTTCTACACTCACTCTATTTTTATCCTTTCACTTCTTTACTCTGTTTCTATCCTTTCCCTTCTACACTCTCTCTAATTCTATTCTTTCCCTTCTGCACTCTCTCTATTTCTATCCTTTCATTTCTTCCCTCTGTTCCTCTGTTCTCCTTTCTTTTCTTTCTCCTTTCCCTGACATTTGATTCTTTTTCCATATTCAGAATTTTTATTTTTGATCTAAGCGCTACTTGGATTTGTGTTACTTGCCCGAGGACTAATTCTCTCTCTCTCTCTCCCTCTTCCTCTCCCTGCAGCGGAACCTCTTCCTCTGATGGACTTGTGTCGCCGGGCAGCCCGTTTGGCTTTAGGTCGGGAGCGGCTCCAGGAGATCGAGACCTTGCCTCTGCCCCAGTCCCTTAAGAATTACCTCCAGTACCAGTGAAATGGGCTCACACCGCACCCAACTGGACCACACCGCACCAGAACGACAGACAGACAGAGGGAGGGAGAAAGTGAAGGAGGCAGAGAGGGAGGCGCTCGGCCCCATGGGATATGTTTACATTTGCGAGTTGCCAGCGGCGCTCGTTAGTGGGATACCTGAGCTCCCCTGCTTTTAATCAGTGCGAGGAAGATATTTATGCTCTCCGGTCTTCTGTTACTTTCTTTCCACTCCGTCTGTATCTTTCTCTCTCCCTCCCTCCTTCCCTCTCTCTCACACTGTTTCTCTTTCTTGCTTCTACCTCTCTCTCCCTCTTGAGTTTTTTTTTTTTTTTAAGTTATTGATGGCTGTGGCTTTGAGGAGAGGGGAAGACATGGGGGCTGTTATGTTACGGCATTGTGGCTGGTTGCTGTGGAGACGCCTGAGGTGCCATGGGGATGGACAGGAAGCAAGAAGAGACTGGAGTGGGTGGTTATGAGCATGCTCAAACAGCACACTAACCTTGGGAGGCCTTGTGTTTTTTTTTTTTTTTTTTGTCTTTTCTCCGAGAAGAGACCCAATCCAAAACCTCACCGTCCGTACTGAAACCAAACAAAACGGAGCCCAACTGGCCTGAACAGACATGAACTTAACTGAACTTAAGTTGCTGTGTGGTGTCAGAACTGGCTTGCAGTTCCTCGAGCCTCCACCGGAGGCGCTACAGGACTTGTGTCTTCTGCTGCCAGATGCTCTGGAGGGGGATTGTGTCCCATGGAGTCCAGAGGTTGGCTCACTGGAGAGACACACGACAGGCCTTCAGCTCCTCTACCCTGGCAGGAGCTGCAGTAGGACACACACATACACATATACATATGCATACAAATGTACTCACATAGCAGCCAGTTTTGGGTCTAGGGAGGATGCCCTTGTCTTCCCAGTATGTACCGTTACACATATTAGTACACTAAGATATGCACAAGGCCCACACACACTCAGACACACACAAAAACAGCCTCTGAAAGAGCTTAAGTCACTTTTTTTTTTATTCTTAAGTTTCTACCCTTGATTGGATTGTGTGTGCATTTTATTTTCTGGTTCTGATGACGACGATGACGATTCTGTTTATGCTGTCTATTAGTATGATGTTTATTTATCAGGAACGAGTTCCTTTTTAACTGAATGATTGTGGGACCGTGCAGACCAACTCTGTATTGCTGTGGCAGACCTTCACATCTTTCAGCTGAGGCTTTTTTACTGGATGCTGCTTTTATTATGATTATGATGATGATGATGATGATGATTACTATTATTATTATTATTATTATTAGACATCTACTACCACATTTCTCACAGACTGTCTGCCTATAGGGGGTGTGGTGCGTGTGTGTTAGGCAGTGGAATGTATGGACAAGGCTGCCCTCAGCATATCAGCTATGTGAATAAAGGCCAAGTTGAATGAGCATTTGTTGTGTTTCTTTTTGCAGTGTGTGTGAAGGGCGTCTACCACCTGTCATTGCAAAGGTGTGTGTGTGTGTGTGTGTGTGTGTGTGACTGCGGTGTACTTGTTTGTGTGTGGGTGTTTGCGTTTGCGTATGTGTGTGAGAGCGAGAGAGAGAGAGAGAAACACACACTTTGTTTGCGTGCATGCAAGGGTGTGGTGGTGTGTGTTTGAACACTGGCAGTCATGCTAAAGTGAAACCAGTACATCCCCATGTCCAGCTGGGTACATTTACATAACACCCCAGCCCCCACCTTTTCCAGACTTTTCCGCGGTGTTTCTTCATCCTCCTATTTCCATGTTTCCCCTCCCTCTCACCGACACAAACACAAGCAAACAAATGTAGTGTTATCTAAGAGAGGACCCAGATCTCAGGGGCGTCTTCGCCTGCTTTCTCTCAGAGCTTCAGTACCAGCAAACAGCCTCCCTCATTTGCAATCCAGCAATGGCTCGCTCTCTCTTTTTCCCTCTTTTCTCCCTCTCTCTCTTTCATTGAACTCTCTCCATCTGTCCTTCATTATCTTTCTCATTCAGTCACTCCCTCTCTTTGTGGATCTCTCCGCAATCAATGGAAACCAGTCGAGGTGTCGCACACTATACTGTCTATCTCTCCTCTGCTGTCTGCTCACTGGGCTTTGGATTCTGAATCTCTGAATTCCTCTCGTTCTCCAAACACTTATCTCATCTGTTCCTCTTGACCTAATCAGGTATTCTGTTCCCTGGCCTGTGACTGTGAGGGTATTCTAAAAGCCACCACTGGCATGCCGCTGGGCCTCATTTCTATGCCAGGACCAAACAAACAAGCAAACCAAACACAGCCCCTGAAGTTTGAAGAGAAAGCCGAGGCAAAGGGGAGACTTGGAGGAACTTGGAATGTCTTGAAGGATAATGGAAGACTGTGTTTGCAGAGTTTGTGTGCCTACAGTATGGCGCTGCCACGCTGTCTTTCTCCTAATCCCCTTGCAACCCGGGAGATGTGTCTGTGGGCACAAAGCATTCCGCTATCGGAAATCAATGCCAGACAGCCTGATGCTGCCCTACCAACTCTGTGTAAAAATGGCTTCTCCTTTTTTTTTTACTTTCTAAATGGGTTTCTTCTTTCTCCACTACTTCACTGCCCCCCCCCCCCCCCCATCTACTGATTCTCTATCCCTCTCTTTCTTTCTTTCGATCTCCTTTCTTTCATCCCTCTTTCCCTCCTCTCTGCGTACTCAGCATTGTCTCACCAGCTCTCTTTTTATTGGGTGCGCTCTGATCCGGTGTAATGGATCACAGTTGGGGGAGGGAGAAGTGTCTTTGATCACAACTGGATGTTGAGCGTTGTTCGACCTGACAAGAACAAGCTCAGTTCAGGGGGGGGTCTGTTCCTGTCTCTGCAAAGCCCATTTCCTCTCTCCATGCAACTTCCAGCTCGCACACACTGCCCTGGTATTTACTGTTAAAAGGCCTATAGATCAGGCCAGATGACGGGCGCCCGTACTGCCAGGAAATGCTCACACGCTCAACACACAGTACCTCCCTAATTTTGTGTGTGTGTGTGTATTTTGCCAGGCTAGTTTGTAGGAGCTCTGCCCATCCTATAATGCCCACAGCAAAGACCCAGAGATGCATCACCAAGTTACCAGGCTGTCGTCGGACACCCCTTTTAAGGGTTACAGTGTTACTGGAAGATTATGGCCACAGTGCTTTTTTTTTTGGCCATCTTACAATTAGTATTGGTAGAGTGTAGTTCCCAAAGCAGTCTGCCAAGATGGCAGTATCACAGTCAACAAAGAAGTCATCTTTAGCTAATCCTTGAACTTGCAGATGAAGAAAGCAATGAGAGCAAACACAGAAATGAGTTCAAACCCACTGAAAGCGTGTGGTTCCTCATTGTTATCTTTCGAAGGACATGCATTGTGCTCAGAGCATCACAGTACTGATGGTGCATCTATATTTGTCCTTCCAGTAGGGTACCCACATGTGTGTCAGTAACAGGAAGTTTGGAAACAAGCATTGTGTGTATGTATGCTTCCTCTCACTGTGCCCCCAATCCCGTCTCCCCTCAGAATCTATTGTAACCTCAAACATTCAGACAAAAAAAGCAAGAATAGTGGTATGTATACTAAGATAGCTGATTTTGTCATGATTCCTGCAGTCTGTGTGTGTGTGTGTGTGTGTGTGTGTGTGTGTGTGTTTGCAGGGACAGGTGAGAGGAGCTGAATTTGTGAGAAGGAGCGAGAACCCTGGGAGATGCAGGCGTGAAGGGTGTCAGACAGGCCTGATGACTCTGCTGTGCTGCCCACTCCTTTAGCATGAGAGAGTGAGGGAGGAGGAAGGTCACGATGCCTGAAGCTGAAGAAAAGCCCTCCTGTGTTTCCTGTGTTGAGCTCCCACTCAAAACACAGGTGCATCCTGGGCTTTAAGTGTGCTCATGGAGGAGAGAGAGAGAAAAGAATAGAAAAGGGCTTGAGCTGCCGGGAGTGCCTGTTGAAACTGACTCCCTTGTCTGTTTTCTGTTAAATGTTATGGAGTCTACAAGAAGCTGGCTGGGATAGATGTATTTAAGTAAGGTGAGTATTTTTGTACAGAAAAGCAATGTCAAGGATTATGTTGAAGCAGGGCTATTTTGTTACACGATGGGAGGAGGGACAGATGAAACTTAACAAGAACCCCCTCTCACACATAAACACACACACACACACATACTCTCTCTCTCTCTCTCTCTCTCTCTCTCTCTCTCTCTCTTTCTGTCTCTCTCTGCATCCCTCCATCCAGTTCTATGACCCTCTCTCAGTTTTAGTTCAATCCACTTTACTAGTGTGACCGCTAAACATGAAACTGGCTAAGTATAGGACAGTGGAGGTGATTTAATTGAAAACACAGAAGCGCAATACAAAATGTGACAAAACGCAGACACGCATGCATAAATATTTACTTTTCCTCATATGCAAAATAGCTAAATGAACTCAGTCTTATCTGAACATATAAGGCAATCCCAACACCCTGGCAGATGCTAGTTATTTCCGCATCCTCCACTAGGGTGTGGCATAATGCACATGGCCCAATGAGTTCTGTCATCCTGCATGAGACTCAAAGCCTGTTCCCTTAAAAAGAGTGTATAGGAGTGTGTACACACACACACACACACACACACACCCACAGTATTTACACTCCAGATGGGATAGGCTACACTGGGGAACCAAAATAAAAGCCGAGACAGACACACACAGGGAGGTGTGGGGGGTGATTCCAAGCCACGTCAGGTTGCCACGGAAACAGAGTAGTGCGTAAGCAAGGGTAAGAAATAGGATGACAGCCAAACAAGGGGTCTGTCTGATAAAACATGTGACAGCATTGCTATTACGGTCAATGCTTTTCCCGTGTGTGTGTTTGAGAAAGCGCACACTTGTGCCGCTGGGCTGGCACCAATCTTTTTCCATTGCCCACAGTGTCCCCATTGCCATTTGACCTTGTTAGCAGTTGGTACTTTCTCTCACTCCCTCCCTCGACCCTCTCTCTCTCTTCTTCCATCTCTCCACCTCTCTCTCTACAACTCTCCCTCAGTTTCTCTCTCTCCTTCCCAGCTAATTTTGTGAATTAATGTCAATTTCCATTCTATCCGTCTCTCTCTCTCTCTCTCTCTCTCTCTCTCTCTCTCTATCTATCTATCTATCTACATCCATTTACATCCATTTTCTCCACCTGTCTTCTCAGATTGTGTCATAGTGTCAACATGTTCACTCTGCCACAGCAAGAGGTGTTCAGACCCTGTCACAGTCACTGCTGGTTGGATGATGGAAATAAATTCCAATAAGAAACTTACTATACAAACACTTAGAAACATCATGCTTAACCTACTTCATCATCCTTAACCAACATGCTACAAACAAAAGCAAACAAGCAAATGGGGGCTAAGACTATGCAGTAGAGAAGGCAGAAATATGAAACTTGATCTTATTCACACGGGGTCTAGAGGTGGGAGCTTGGCAGCCATGGCATCAAGGAAGAGAGACTGATGCAAGGGACAGTGAGTAGATTATAGTCAGAGACTCTAGACATCCTGTCAGCCTCTTCCTCCTCCTACTTCTCCTCTCCTTTTTCCCATCTTTCCTGCAATTGCCTCTATTCTTCGCTAATCTCCACTTCTACTGAATGTGCTGTCTTCAATGTGTCACAAATGAGGCTAATTATCCCAGACAGCCCAGAGGAATGGCTAATGAGGTCTAACCTGCCTCTGCCATCCCTGGTGACGCTCTCTCTCTCTCTCTAGCCATCTGTAACTGCTCTCTTGCATACCTGATACTGCACAGTATTGTGCTTGCTGTCTGTTTTAGGCTTCAGCAAAATGGTAATTCTAATTAGTAGCTTATCTAGTGATACTCTTGGTTGATGCAGGGTTGTTTTCTGTGTCCCTGTTTCTTTCACACAAAAGGAAAGCCCAACCCTAGCCAGGGTACCGCTACCTAGTGCTTCTATACAATTTCTCATTTAGCTTTTGCACAATGGAAATATTTTAAGCCATATGTAATTAAATGAGTAACTTGTATGCAATATATGGACTTCTAGTTTGTTACTTTCAGTACGCAATGTTTAGTATGTGAGAGAGCTTGTCAACTCACTATCTTTTACAGTTATGAGCAATAGAAGAGTAAAATGGAGTAAACAAGGGATGATGCGTACAACTAATGAAAGTGTTAAAATATGTGATAGATTATGTGATAGATGTCATTGATAATGCTTTGGGAATATTCAGTAGGTTTTGGTAATGAAGTCTGTACCTGGTAAAATAAGAGAGAAGAAGAGAAAGAAAATCCACTTTTTTCCCGATTTATAAAAGCTAAAATGTGACTTATTTTAATGATATTGATAGGAGAAATATACATGTACCCAGTTCCCAAGGAGATATGGTCACCTTAGCTTAAAGGCTTGGGCTGGCCCTGTTGCTGAGTCTTAATTTGGGCATAAATTTTATCACTGCTGCTAGCATTGCTAGTGCAGTGGGCGTAAAATGACAAGTCTGGTTAATGCCTCCTAACACCCACAAAAAAAAGCACCTTGTGCCATCTATCGTAGGGGAAAACTGAGGTTAATTCTGACAGGACCATTTGGGTGAGAGCTGTTCGCTATCTTCATCTCTCACAAGTGTAAATGAGCTGATCAGACAGGTCACTGGAAGAAGTACAATAATGAGTCCACTCGTGACATTTCTGTTAGAGTTACTGGAATTAACGAAGCAAGGAAAATGGATATTAGTCTAAGCCGAAGCAAGCAAACAGGTTATCATCAGACCAGGCATCTCATTTACGTTTTATTCAGTTTTACTCAGAGACCTATTATTGTAAAGCAATTTCCTGTACTGACAACAGTGCTTTAGTACTGACTTGAATAATAAATTGACCACTGTTTTCCCCCTTCCCTCTCATTTTGGGGGCGTTAACCGGACTTGCCATCTGTATCCTTTTCTTATCCTTATCTTTTTTTGTGTTTGTGTACGTGTGAGATTTTTGGTTGTCCCCAAGTCGCTCAAACACTAGGCATTGTGAACCTCCCTGGACATGTAGATCCACTTGAGTTTTAAAGAGTAGTAGCTTTTGGTCCTGGGTGGGCCCTCGCGGGGAGGTCCAACTCAGTTTTTGGGGAATAACTCGAGAACCGAACCACCTAAGCCAACAGATTTTTGGTGGTATGTAGGTCTCAAGCAGCCGCATCAAATGAGTCCTCACACACCCATGTGTGGTGTAGCGCCAGTTATTGACAGACAAGGCATGTAGCCCTAGTAGGCCTAAACGTGCATAGGTTGGTCAGACACAGTTTTCGTGGAATAACTTGAGAACCATAGCACCTGGTCTGACAAATTCTCATTGGTACATATGTCTCAGGGGCACTGAAACACCAGTTCTCTTGAAACTTGGTTGATATGTAGCCCCAGTAGGCCCATTGCACATAGTAGTTTTTGCCCCCGTCCCCGAAACACACACCGATGTGTGGTGTAGCGCCACCTACGGACAAAAATTGGCACATATCCTGAACCGTAGTGCCCCAGCGGCTGACATTTTAGTTGTATACGGGCCTCAAGAAGTTGCATATGACAAGCCCTCAACCACCCATGGGTGATGTAAAAAATTCAGCACAAATTTCAGTTAACTATTCCTGGGACACTGAAACACCAAACCACATGTAACTCACTTGGCATGTAGATCCACCTGAGTTTGGTCCTGGATCTGAGTTTGGTTCGGTCTTTGATCCTCCAAAATAGCAATATTTTGGAGCAAATACAATCATTCTCGGGACACCAAAACACTGACTCAAACTCACTGGGCACAGAACTCCACAGGGCTCATATGTCCCAAACCTGTAAGACTTGCGGTGCAAAAGATGTATCAAGCGTATAAATGGACATTCATTTTCTTCGGGTGGCACATGCAGCAATGTGCAGCGGTCATGTTATGTACCGCAAGGCGGTACATCTAGTTTGTACCTTTAACTGGGGTTTGTGTGTGTGTGTGTGTGTGTGTGTGTGTGTGTGTGAGGGAGACAGAGAGAAGTGGGAGCCGGGGAAAGGGCCATGACAGACTCTTGAGTCCATCGTGTGGCATCCCCACTGCCATCCTGCCCTGGTTGGAGAATGTGTAGGTAGCGGTCAGGCAACGGAAGCAGTGATAAAAGTAAATAGCTTAATAAATTGTGGATCATAAATGGCTGACGGTCAAGGGAGGCTGGAGGGCTGTGACAGATGAGACCTCGAGAAAAGAAGGAGCACAACAGGGCGATAGACTGTTCTGAGTGTGTGTGTGAGAGAGAGAAAGGGAGAGCCACAGAGACACAGACATTTAGGCTGGAAGAGAGAATAAAGGTGTTTATGTTGTTGTGTTTTTGCATAGCCTATCTTTGTGTTTGTGAGAGTGTGGCTGAGTAGGAGAATAAAAATGATTATTTAGTAATTAGAGGATGACCACACCTTCTTATGCACTCCTTGATTATCATCTTCCTACAGTGCTAGCCTGGATTTGGTCCCATTGAGCTTGTCTCCAGTAGCCTTTTTACCACATCCAATCAGCAAACAGGAAGGCGTTGCGAACACTGAGCCAGAGTGCTATCAGTCAAGGGCTGATCCAATCTTTTTATACTTTAACACCTCCAGCAAGCAATCATTTCTCGCTACTGAATGTCCAGGCCCTCTGTATGAAACAAATGTTTAAGTATGAAGTGCTGGTTTTATTACCAGGCTAAGTAATTGGTGTCCTGTGAGTGTATGTGTACGTACACAATGTGTGTCTGAATTTATGAGGGTACATGATTGAGGTAACAATGTCTATAAACCCAGTATTCATAATTGCCAGGTTAGCACCACCCAGTGCTTCCACTGAATATCATATTTCACTACGGCACTGTGTCAGGGATCTCCAAAAGCTTTGGTTTCTTTCAACACATTTTTGGCTGCCCAGTCAGCAAACAGAGGGATCTGGTATGCCCAATATTTTTAAAGTTCACAGAACGTATCTGCCCATGGGGACGGAAACGTATGGCGATTGAGGGATCCCAGACACTTTGCACAAAGTGAAACGATGTGAAAGTGTTTGGTGTACCAGGCTGTTTTTATAAGGCATTATGTGCATAATCATATAGGGTTACAATGGGTTCATAAAGATTTATTGACATTAGCATCTGTGACAGTTTATACACATTCATTGCTCATACTCATCCATACATAAGGATTTATAATATTAATTTACAATCCTTTTGAACTTGAATTATCACAAGGCACTAATATACCCAGATATTCTTCAAATCATATCAGTGTCATATGTGTCCACATAGAATTAAAAGCAATCAGCACATACTGTAAGGCACGGTGAGATAAACACATACAGTAACTACTCATGAAATTCAACAAGACGCCATTACAGACAATAAGTAAAGTGGTTTCCTTAGTATCAAGAGGTCAGAGAAGCTTTATAATGCCCTGTGGCATTCACAATTTGTAAAGGCTCATAAGATGGCATTATAATGTCTTATGAGTACAGTCAGTAGAATGTATAAAGAGTTATTAATACTAAAGTCAATAATTATGAAACTTTATGAATGCATTATAACCCTTTATGAATGTGTTCATAATAAATTAAATTTAAATTATATTTATACTGCGCCATCTTACAATACAATTATCTTGTGATGCTTTATAGACATTAACATGGAGCACCCAAGAGCAACAGGGGTGAGGAAAAACTCCCTTGTGGTGGTAATTTCAAGGAAGAAGCCATGGGCAGATCCACAGCCCAAGGGAAATGCACAGTCAGTAATTACCATTAAATGATAGACTACAGATTTTCCATAGTTGTGGCTGAGCATCATGATAATTCCAGAATATTGCTCCACAACATTATATGATAGTCAGGCCATAAATGAATAATTCTGGCTAGACAGCGTCCTGTCAGCTAGACATAATGTTAAAGTCAGAGGGTGAGGTCGGTCATGTGAGGTATCATTGTGTGGAGTCCATTCTGATGAGGGCCATCACAAGAAAGGGTCAATCGCAGGGCTTCTCAATTGGATGGAGTAGATCCTGGTATGGGCCTCCTGGGGAGTTGGTCTCAGACCTCATAAGGATAGAGTCGATGACAGGGAGACCAGACGGTGAGGGGCAGCATGTATAGACTGAGAGAGGGAGAGAGTTGTACAGCATGACACATGAGAGGTCTGTGGCAACGCTAGGCTATAGCTGTATAACAAGGTGTGGTGCAGGGTGATCTAACAGCACTGCAGGGATGGTCCATGGCCACAATGCCCCACACAGCTAACAGTGGCATTCCCTCCCAATAAGACTCATGAAGAGTGATGATTCACTATGCACCATCCCTAACTATGGGGAGCAGTAAGGGGGAAGGTTTGAAATCCTGACTGAAAGGTATTGAGAGTGTCCGCATGTCAAATGAAAGGCGTGTGTGTGGGGTGGGATTATTCCACATGGTAGCAGAAAGCTCTTCTTCTTATTTTAGATTTCCATTTTTTCAGGATTAGGATAGCAGCACTTTGGGATCTTTGGGGTCTATCAGGGCAGTAGGGGACAAGTAGGCCTTTAATATATGTTGGAGCAAGGCCACTGAAAGCATTATAGGTTAGGAGGAGTATTTTGAAATTAATTCGACTTTTGATAGGGAGCCAGTGTAAGGAAGCGGGAATAGGAGAGATAAATTCACATTTTTTTTATTCCTGGTGAGTGTTCGGACCGCAGTAATTTTGCATTAGCAGTAGGTTTTTAAGACAGATATTATTACACCCAGAGAGCAGCGCAATCAAGCCTTGATGTGACAAAGGCATGTATTCATTTTCCAACAATCTGAAAGGGTAGGAACTTTCCAACCTTAGCGATATTTCGCAGGTGACAAAAGGTACTCAGAGACTTACGAATAAATACTCTGTTCAGAGAAAGTGTTGTGACAGATGAACAGATTAAAGCTTGGTCAAGACTGTAAAATAGCTCACTGACTCCCTCTACTGGTATGTTTCAATGTGCTCATTTTTGAGTCTTCATTCTTTAAACATTCTAAAACATGTTGCCTGATGCAACCAAAAGACAGACATACACCATTAATTTGTTTTCATGCATAATTCTGTGATTAAAGAACACAGAATTCCATCAGTTGGTTTTCACAGAGGCCATTATAGAAAGGAAAAATAAAATATGCTTCTTTTCAGGCCTGTTATGGATTGTGGAAAATAAATGAATCCCTTTTATTTTTAATAAATGTCTACTGTTCTCATGCCTCACACGCTAAGGAATAACCCTGGCTCATTCAAATGATGGGTTATAAGACGCATTAAGCCCAGAAGCGATATTTCAGGTGCCCAGCCAGTGGTCCTGCTTGTATCTCCTGTCATGGATGAGGTGATACATGCATCATGCACCAATGGCAAGCTCAGCAGGCACATTTTCCTATAGTTTCCTATGCCTCTAGCCTGGGTAAACCCAAACCATCTTCTAGTTTTTTGGTGATTCAGATAGAAGTGAGATTTTTTAGTGATAATTCCTGGTAGCTGTTTATCAAACTAAGGCATGAAATGTATAAGTTGAGAGAGACTGTTGCTATTTCCGAAAATGCCTACGACATACTACTTGTATACTGATCTCTGCAGAAAGCAGTGTGTGGTATGCTATATATGAAGCACAGGAATACTGTATGGGGCTCAATAAACTTTGAGCCAGTCAGGCTGAGCACCTGCAGTCCCTTAATTAATTAGGTACTGGTCATGTGGTTAGTAGGCAGTATCACATTTCGCTACAGCACTGCTTCAGGCATCTCTCCAAAAGCGTAGGTTTCCTTTTTTTGGCAAGGCCAATCAGCGAACAGAGGGCTCCTGCATGGCCAATATTTTTTAAGTTCACAAAAACTATTTTCCCACAAGGAAGGAAACCTATGCGAATTCCAGATGCTTTGCACAAAGTGAAACAACGTGAAATCGTTTGCCATACCAGGCTAGTGTTGCTATACCAGGCTAGTGTTGCCATACCAGGCTAGTGTTGCTATACCAGGCTAGTGTTGCCATACCAGGCTAGTGTTGCTATACCAGGCTAGTGTTGGCCTGCAGGGGAGAGAGGTTGTTTTAATGAGACATCAAACACTAAAGAATGGAGACCACATACGTCAAATACGTTTATGATTGTAGGAAAGTGAGACCACTGAGTGCATGATTTACTGAAACATTTTTATTCAAATATAAAACAAATTAGGGATGATAATGCTGTTAAAACTCACAAGAGTGACCAGTAAGCAAATGCACCATGGACAGAACTTCACTCCAATACTATAAAATATACAAAAATATATAAGGAGACCAGAAATATCCTCTTATCCTGTTGTTATCCTCTTTTGTAAGTCGCTTTGGATAAAAGCGTCTGCTAAATGCCTAAATGTAAATGTAAATGTAAATAAATAGTCCAAATCACAAATCTACTCACTATCATATATGCCTAAATACAGTTCTAAAAACAAGACATCTTTTTTCAAATGAATTGATGGAATTCAACTGCATACATTGGGGAATTCTCAAAAATATCAGCTGTTCCACATCAAAAGACATTCCACTCTGCCAACCAACTTTTTGACATTTGCTCTTCTCCTAACTGCGGACATGCATATTGTTCATGCACTATGTTCAATGGTCCCATGTGCCTTCACTGTGCCATTGAGATTTAGTTCTGATTTAGTTTTTATTTATTTATTTTTCTTTGGCATCATTGGTCCCAGTCCATGGGTCTGTAGATGAACTGTAGATGAACAGCCAGGAGATGGTGGTGGTGTACAACTAGGCAGCCGCTTTGAGTGAGGCTTTGGCAAGTGGGATCAGTAGGGAAAACAGGTGTATATGTGTCTCAGATTAAACAGTACATAGCCTATGTGACCAACGAGATCAACACGTGCTTTTGTTCGTACTTCACATAACCCAATGCCACCAAAATAAATTTCAAGCTGTTCTCAGATATTACCTCCACAACAAGTAGTGGCATTTCTACATATTGTCACTTTACTGCAAATAAAGAGTAATAGAATTTTTCCATATCAATACAACACAACAAATAGGCCAAGTGGGTTTGTCACCATTGTCTCAGAACGAAAGGTTTTGGCCCATAACCCCGGTTCTTTGAAGAAGAACACAGGATGCTCACACGCGCCCCCAGATGGAAATGTACTAAGCATGTCCGGATCATCGTCAGACGTCTGTCTGGGTGCCTTGCTTAGGATTAATAGTATGCCAATGTCCGCCCTACTCTGATTCTGAGTGGTCAGTGAGCTGAGCAGTTCAGCATGTAATCTTCTCTGCTTAAACTTTTTTTGAACATCAAAAATCTTTTCGACTCACACAATTTTGACCCAGAAGTAAGCACCACTTCAAGTTGCAAGCAAAATGTTTTGATGAGGTGCAAAACCTTCAAACCAAAAGGTTGCAGATTTGAAATGAACACATCGATTTAGTTTGGCATAAATATTTTGAAACCTTGATTTTTCCTTCAAACCTTATTTTGTTTTCAAAGCAGTACTTTTTGTTGGGCTTTTTTTCTTTGCTTGAATAATAAAGACATCTCCAAAAGTATCTCCATACCCTTTATATCATTTAAATTCATGTTTCCATCACCAGTTAGCTAATCCACACTAGGCAGTTTTAATGTGTGAGGGTTAATGTTCTCTTTCTCTCCTGCCCAAATCCCCTACCCACTATCACTATCACACCCACAGAGCCAAATACACTAAAACCACAGACAAGTGCACAGTGAACAGCCCCAATCTCTCCTGCAATCACCGTATCACCATTCTGATCCAGGGTGACTCCTTCACACAAAACTCCAGGGATTCAAGTAATGCCCTCTCAAGGACCCTCCTTCAACAGCAGCTTGCTAATGCTCCATGAGAGTTCTTACTCTGCCTGAGCTGTGAGCCTGATCTTCAGCTGATTCAGTCAGGCTCCAAAAAAGTATTGCTCCAGTACACCATCTGTGGCATGGTAGCATTTTTTTTGTTGTTATTTTGCTGCAAATACTGGGACAGTTGTTGTATCTAAATGTACCCAGGAACCAGTTATATATGATTACAAAAAAAAATCTACTATATTGTCATAAAAGGCACATCATCATAGGTCAGAGATCATAGTGAAATTGCATGTGTTTTTATTTCTGTCATAGTTGCCTGTATAATGGGTGTTAAAGCTGCTGACAGCAATGCTAAAGAGTTTGTAAACATGTAACACTTTCATAACATTCAGTTGTTATCTCCTCATGATCTGCTTGCTCTCTGAAAATTCTGTAAAAAAAAAAAAAAGTGGTCTGATTTGACAGACTGGAAACAAGGTAGGAGCATAATGTGAGGAGTAGTATAATGCATCAGTAGCATATCGTGAAGATGGATATTGTGCAACTCGTTTATGATTCATTGTATTACCAAAAACATTACATTTTCTTGTGATTCTGTACAGTTCTAAATGTGAATTCCCAATTACTGTATGGAGAGGTATGCAGTCTGCCCCAGTGGTACCACCTGCTGGGCTTGCACCACTAGTTAAAGCTGCCAGTCTTACCATGATGGCATTTAAAGCTACCTCCTTCAGCCCAGTTGTCACCATCAGATTTGCCAATTGGGCTGTCCTAACTCTGCTGAAAGTGCTGCAGGGGCTCATTATCAGTGGAGCCAGTTACCATCCCAGCTCCTATTACCAAGATCCCAGCAATAAAGAGGTGACGTCAGCAGTCTGCACTATGTGTAAAACCTCTTGAATCTTCCACCTGTTCCCTCATCTGTGGCCTCTCCTGGTCTTCTCTATCCCCAGTGAGAGACTGTTTCTGAAGTCCTGGTGTGAAGTACTCATTAAAAGCCGCAAGACTATCAACCATCTCCAGTAACTGGGTCATTGACTGTAGTCGATCCGAGTCAATGTAGTTGTATGTAGTTGTACAGTATGTCCAGTAGTACTAAGATGGGCCCATCTGACTGCAGACCACTCACTATCCTTACAGATGCTTGCAAAATCTGATCCACTTCTCTCTTTGCTGCTACTAAAAGCATTTAATTTGTAATCTGAGATCCTTGTTCCAGAGATGTCTTAAAGCATTCTTGTCTTCTGAGGTGTTCACCCTGTTCCAAGGCACAGTGACCACATGTATATTATCTAGTATACAATTTACAGTCATCAGAGTTAGATTACAGTGGCAAAACGTAAGGACTGATACCCAATAAGAAGACTGTATGGGTGTGGTTTGCAGTCAAGAATAGCTACTTAAGGATTCCATTTGGTCCTCAAAGTAATACAGATTGAAAGGTTATGTTTTATGACGATAAAAGGATTGTTTCATACTGTACGGAAACATGTGTTGCCCTTACTTTTTCATTCCACACATAAGCACGTGTGCAGCAGGATCCCCCAGAACTTGACGGAGGGCTGGGAGCAGGTAACAATGAGCTGCAATGACAATGCCAGGACAAAGGTGGCCAATTTCTTCTTTGGTCCCCTGAGGAAACAAAATCAGATAAAAATTATCTTTCCTCAGAGAAGCCCACATAGAAAAGTTCCAATAAAATCTACTTTATATTATCTGTCCTCACAATATGTACGATCTCAGTTTACCTCTCTATTTGGGAGTATATTAAATGAAATTATTCGCTGCAATTAATAAGAAATATTTATAGGTTGCCAGTACAAATTATATTATTATATTATTCTAACTCACAGAAACACATAGAGGCCCATAGACTATTCTCCAGTGCCTGAAAAAGGAAAAATAATTGCAACATTAAACATTGCAACATTACATACCAAACTAATAAAAACAATATTCTGATCATTCTGATTATGGTGATTATTATTATTACAGTACATTAAAATTAACTGTACTGTTCTTCAAACATTTTTCTAATTTTTATTACTTTAACTATAACTATGCTAGCAACAGCCTATCAACCTCCTCATGTACTCTGGCAACACCCTAGGAACCATTTCCACAATGATGATCTAGCTGGCAACATGATTGTCATAGCAACCAACACAGCAACCACAGTAACTTCCCTAACAACAGTGAAGCAATCACCTTGTATACCCTAGCAACATCATCGTGACCACTTCCACAATGACAATCTATCAACCAATATGATTACCGTTGCAACCAGCAGAGCAACCACCATACTTAGCCTAGCAAAAGCCTAGCAACCAACTCATGTACCCTAGCCACACCCTAGCAACCACTTCCAAAATGATAACGTAGGAACCAACATAGAAACCAACATGATTACCATAGCAAGCAGCGCAGAAACCACAGTGAGACCTTAGAAGGCACTCCAAGTACCCTAGCATCATCCTAGCAATCATTTCCATAATAACAACCTGGCAACCAACACGATTACCAGAGCAACGAGCATTGCAACTACAGTAGATAGCCTAGCAACCACCCCAGATAACCTAGCAACATCCTTGCAACCACTTCCATAATGACAACCTAATAACCAACGTGAATACCCTTGCAACAACCTTGCAACCACCTCAACTTCCCTAGCAACCACTTTTAGTATGAGAATCTAGCACCGAACATAGTAACCACCATGATTAACCTTGCTAACCCTGACCCTAACTACCATCTAAAATACTATAATGCATTTATCTGTACATGAAACTACAAAGATTACTGTTTGCATCTTTATGCACTGGTAATTCCCTGGAATTCCATTATCTAGTTATTATTATTATTATTATTATTATAGTAGTAGTAGTAGTAGTGGTAGTCATAATAGCTCACTCTTCTGTCATGTTTTCCACAAGGTGGCTTATCATTAGGGACATATTCAGATGCCCCAGTTCTAAAAAAGCACAACAGTTATTTCTAATGTATGGAAGAGAGCGTTAAAGAGTGCTAAACCATTTTTACCACACTTTTGGGCTGATTTGGCATATACTAACCTGCATTAATCTTTGAAGTCCTCATCGGGGAGCTACATTCAGCCATGGATTCTGTAGGTTTCTTCCTTGGCTAAGTCACAAAAAAAAAAATCATCAACAAAGATTCTAAAGCACTATGCATTCAAATCTCTGAATAATTAATTCTTAGTAGAATAGTAGGCAATAGCTTACATATGTGTGTGTGTTTGTGTATGTGTGTGTGGCAGGGATGGTGCACCTGTAACTGTAGAGGCAAGAATCTGTGAGATTTCCACTTCAGTAGTAGTATTTAACTAGTATGTAACTGTGGCAACTGGCTCAACATGATCTCACATTGTAGGCATACTGTGGGGTATGAGAACACCAGGTAACAGTAACATTGCATCCTGTAATTTTGTTGAGTAACTATGACTAATAGCACTGTGTGACCACTGTGTACGATCAGACAGTGCTGTCGTAACAACCAGTAACTATGTAGCTATGACAACCAGGCTCACAAGGCAATACTGTAATGTGTGGTAGTCTATGAGAACACCGCGGGAACAGTGACCATTCCATTTTTTTTGGCCCACCGTCTATGATCATGCCAACTCTCAACATTTCTCGGCAACGTGGCTGTTACCAACACATTGTTATAACTAATTAGAAAAGTTTTCAAAATTTATTTAGGCATATTCTTGTGTCACGCACAATTACTATTATTATTTTTCAATTTTTATTCTATTTTGTACTATTTCAAATAAATAGCCAAACCCCCCCACCCCCACCCTGCCTTTTGCTGGGTCTCAAATTTCACATTACACATAGGATAAATGAACTGCAGCCTGGATCATGTAGCCTACCTAAGAGCTCACAAACACTCTCTAGTCTATCTATAGCCCGCATCTTCCCAGTGCTTTTGTTCTCATTTCAAAATATTTTTTAGCTTACCTCGTTTCCTTCCGACAGTATGCCAAGAAGACAGGAGCCTGCAAGTATACTTAAATAAGCCTCAGGTCAGTTATTGTCTGACAGATAACTTTTAAGATCAGCATGAAAATGTTTCATGACTATTATGACATAATCAATGCCTAACCTGAATTAAATTTGCTGACCTAAACTGGTCTAATTTGAACACGTGTTGCAGTTTATTCCATTGAAATCAAATCAAATAATAATAATAATTATATTAATAAATATCCTACTACTTTGAATAGTTGGTGGGATGCATTAGGCCTAATCTGGAGTAGCCCATTATGTATATAGTAATATAGTAATATAGTTATGTAGGCTAATGTATTTTGCATTTATAATTTAAATTACAGAAGTCTTTCTTCACCAAAAGAAGTCTTCTTCACCAAAAAGCAGACGTTATCGTTCTGTTAAGTATATAAAAAATAAAAGAATTCTTCAACAAAATATTTGCGGCCTGACCGCAAGCCCAATGGTGCCAAACCTATGTACCCCGACGTACACAAACATTTTTCCATCCTACTGAGTAACCTACCCACAGCACCACAGACAAGTCATAAGTGTGGTACATGAATTTACCAAGAAGGCAAATGCAGTGTTTGGGAAGGTTGATCACAGACTGATTTTTTAAAGGCTGTTCTGTGGATCGAGCATACTGTATATGCTCCTTTGGATCGGGCATATAGTATTCAGTGTACTTCTATAGTCTTCAATCTTTTCAAATAAATATTTCAATGTAATACTTTTATATTACTTTTTTTCTTGTTGGCGTTAATGTCACATGTAAAGTAGGCCTAATAATAATGTGCAGGACTAAAAAAAAATATGTCACTGCATGGTGAACACTTGATTTCGAACTATTGACAGTAGGATTATTAACCCTAGGATTATTGTGTCTTGAGCTTTGGCTTGTGATTAATTTTACTGTGTTTTTTTAAAGACAGCAATACTCTAAACCAGATTGTCTTGATATGTTTTTCTTGGTTGGTAAATAAATTTATAACGGGTATATGATCGTAAAATTAATTACTGTATTTAATCATTTACAAAATGAGGTTGTAATGTCATCACACCCACAAAGACATTGTTATTAACAATATATATAGTGGATGCACTGCTTGTGTACCTGCACAGTGATCATTATTTAAATTCAAATGAATTACAAATGCTGTTGACATGTCAGTCTTGACATTAATGGCACATGAAAAATAAATAGATAGTTATTCACGCAGGAAGATTAGGAAGAAATGAAAAGCAGAAGAGGAAGAATTGAGTTGATTAGCCTACCTCCATCCATGCTGAATCCAGCTCTGACGTGGTCTAGTCAGGCCTGATCTGGCCCGGATATTAGTTGACCCCTCTGCGCTTTTGTCATTCCAATATTCCAATCTAATTAACCTCTGAGGTCACCACTGTGATTTGCTGCTCTTAATGAACTTAATTATGGACGCTAGATTATGTTCTCTAGTCCAGGTGCCCCACATCTCCCTACAGCATATGCACGTTACGATGAGATCAGGCTGCTTCCAGCAGCAGTTACAACAACAGAAAAACCAGTGTAATTATGTTTTCCAAGAACAATGGCTGGCTACGTGTACGGCACTAATTAACTTTGAACATAGCATGTAATGGTCTGCTCTGGCATATTTCACTGCTATTGTGCAGACAGAGTGATAAGTAAAGGCCTATTTCAGTCAGCAAGTCAAAGATAATACAGGTCTTATTATTACTTTTGTTTGCTTTAACATTAACAAACTCATTTATAGTTTGTTTGTCTGTTCATTAATTCTATAGGATGCCTTACCATCAAAAAATGTAAAAGAAATCTGTAAAAATCCTAACTATACTAACCCACTAAATAAAAAAAAAAAACTCAACTAGAGCTTGACTGACCACAGGTTCACCCTGCCATATTTTCTGTATATTTCTCAGCATCCTGCAGAATCGTCGCAAACTCAAGCGAGCAAGAGCCTCTTCTCCAATCATGGGCACTTTCTACAGGGGTGCCATTGAGAGCATCCTCACCAGCTGCGTCACTGTGTGGGGTGGGAGCTGCACTGACTGAACAGCAACACCCGGCAGCGCATTGTGAACACAGCTGGAAAGAACACTGGTGCCCCACTCCTCTCCCCTGCAAGACACATAGAACACCCGCCTCACCCGAAAAGCGACCATGATTGTGAGCGACGCCAGCCACCCCACACACAATCTCTTCAGCCTCCTGCCCTCTAGGAGGACATATAGGAGTATCCGTGCCCGCTCCATCAGACTAGCAAACAGCTTTATCCACCAGGCTGTCAGAAAACTGAACTCTCTCCCCTCCCTCCCACCCTCTCCTGACTATCCACTGGTAAGCCTTATCCATGATAATCACGTCATAGCTAGGTATGCTGCCTCTGCAAGAATGTTTTGCAGGCACCGCTGCCATCCTCCTGGAATTCTT
Source organism: Tenualosa ilisha (assembly GCA_015244755.2). Classification (NCBI taxonomy): domain Eukaryota; kingdom Metazoa; phylum Chordata; class Actinopteri; order Clupeiformes; family Clupeidae; genus Tenualosa; species Tenualosa ilisha. The sequence goes on along the minus strand of PYXC01001975.1, from coordinate 419,928 downwards.
GTCAATGATTTCCACTTATTAAATCAAGGGGGAAGTCATTAAAACTAATTAGCTTGAATTTGTTTACAATGATGATTAGTCAATATCTCTTTGAATGGAGCGCAATGACCTAAACTCATTTTATTAGAACAGCTCCTTAGTCCAACATGCCAGGCAGTATCTAAGCTGGAGTGTAAAATGAAGTCACGTTAAAGAGACATGTTTGGATAGACCATAGGCAGCTATACTAATGGTAATGAAGCTCTGTTTCAGGTGTCTGACTGGGAGTGCAATGGATGTAATGTACTATGGCCATTGATGTCTTTTTACTCTCACGAAACACATAACTCTTCATTATATTCATGTTCACTAATCTTTGCCAAGCACATACACACATACACACACACACACACATACACACACACACACAACCATGCAAGTGGAGAGTGGATGATGGGAAAAAGACTCAGTCTTCACTCATTCTAAGGAAAGTCTTTATTGGTCAATGTACAGAAAGTGCTGCAGTGACCACTCAAAGAAAGAAAAAAACTTTACAAAACAAAACCGAAAAAAAAAACATATAAAAGAATAGTCTGACATGATCGTACAGGTCTGATTTTTTTTAGTTGTTTTTTTTCCCCTTCATCAACACAAGTGTTCAAAAGTTCTACAGAGACAGAGGGGAGTTGTTGGGTTGAAGGGCGTCTCACAATAATGACATCACAAGCACAGGTTTTAGAGAGGGGAGACATGGTGTAATGGTACATTCTAACCACTGCTACAGACATTACATGTAACCAAATGCACAGATTCAAAATGCAGTTGCAAAATCCAAGGGTAAGATTAAGAAAAAACAAGCAATTTTTTTCAGTTACAGAGACCCCCCAACACTATCTTGTCTTGCTTGTCAGTAAAAGCCCATTTGTAGTCCAGGAAAGAAGTCTCATCAGACAAAAAAATAGTAAAAGGGATTAAGTTGCAGAGCTTATCGTGTACATAAAAAAAAAAAAAAACTTAAGAATCAGAAAAAAAGAAGAAAGGGAATGTGATGGACACTTTGCTTTGTTGATATTTATACATCATGGTTAATGGTTTTAGCATCTCATGGGGCTAGCTGTGCTAGCTATGAATGGATAAATCCTGACCTATACTTTCTATGTGAAATGACAAGAAGTTTAAAAGGGGAAGTTCAAAATGGTTTTGTCAATCTTATATCACCATTAGCCTATTATTTTTTAAATGAATTGTCATAGAAGTAATCTGTTCTGTGGCAATTTGTCATCATCAGCAACTGATTATAAAAGCCCACCAACGCTGAGCCTCTGTCATTCCCTCATCACTTTAGTCGAAGTGTCAAGACTTGTTGCCTGGACTATAAATTCACCTTAAAGCGATCAGAGCAATGCTAAACGATCAGAGCAATGCCAAGGTCTGGGTTACTCTGTCCATCAGTGCTCTCACCTCTGATCAAATGCCCACTTTTTATAGACTTGAGCAGTAAGTAGGTTTTGTTTTTGCCAGAAATAAAAATGTCTCAGAACTTGATGTCTGAGGACGTGACAATATAACTCCAAAGATGTGAAACATAAGCATAAATAGCCCCCTAAATTCTCCCATGGTGTTCTTCCCTGTTATAGCCACTGTTGCCATGTCTCTGTTTACACTTGACAGGCCAAGAAATGTACCTCAATGACAAGAATTTTTCACAACAAAAACCACTGACTGCACTTTAAAACCCTATTAGGATTCCCTGTGAAGCGATGATGGGCAGTCTCTCTGGGACATACCACAGAGTGAAGAACTTTAGGGGTGTGAGAGGGGGGAGAATGTTCCCCCACCCCCCCCTCCCCACCCCAAAACACACACACACACACACACACACACACACACACACACACACACACACACATACACAACCACATCTGTAGTTAAAAAGTTAGCCTAGGGAGGCTGTGTTTTAACCCACAGGCATTGCTGTTTCCAAGCCATTAAACAGAGAGGACATCTCTCAGGACAAAAGAGCAACATCTTGAATGTGGAACTTGGGGGTCAGGGAGACACTCTGCTCTGACAGCCTCTGGACCGGTGGGGGCCCAGTCCAGACCTGACCGGGCTCAGTGTAAAGACATGGGACAGAAGTCAACTGCAAACACATGGACGGTAGGGGGGTGGGGGACAGCGAGAGACAGAGAGAGAGAGAGAGAAGACAGACCAGACCAAACCAGACAGGCAGTTCTCAGAGGCAAGCAAGAGTGGACACAACCAGACGGACCAGAGGATGTGAAGGACAAGGTGTGTGTATGGGGGTGAGGGGGACTGGGGTGGGGTGGGGGTGACTTCATCTACTAGTCTCTACTGCTATATACAGAAGACAGGCATAGAAAATGTACACTTTCTCTCCCTCCTCTTCATAGCTAACGACTTTTCAAAAACAAAAAGATCAAGAAAATAAAATAAAATGAGGAGCCTATCAAAAGGAGTTTGGAAAGAGTTTTTCACTTTGAAATAATGCTTTTTATCTGTATATCTCTGTTAACAATGTGTCAATCAAAATCTCTCTGAAGATCTGACATAAACATATTCTCCTAGATTTCAAATGAAAAAAATATCATCATATATTTCATTGCAAAAAACAACTTTTAAGGTATTCAACATTGCACATAAATGCAATATTTTTGTGTTATATGGGCAAAAAACATATAACAGTGAATGTATTGTCATGTGGGTTCAAGCGACTTCACTTTAAAAGAGAACATGGCGTTCTATCCTGAAAAGTTATGATAAAAACTTCTTATGCAAAAATGCTGTTAATAATTCTTAGTCAGCTATATCATTAACAACAATGCTATTTGACTGAGGGTGTCAGCGTCAATGTGATGTATCCAATTTTTTTTTTTTTTTCGCCAACAGTATTCTCTTTTTTATGTTTGACTGGAGAGCCTTCTAGTGCTAATATAGAACATGGCCTTAATGTCATGGCTGAAATGTAGACTTCCAGTGCAATCCCCCAAAGAAGCCAGCAGGGGGCAATATTGCATCAATATAAGTGCGAAAAGAAAATGGCATGTACTATGGTCAATCATGTTAGAATTAAATTAGTGATTTTAATTTTTAACATGGTTACGCTGACTCCATTGTGTGCATGTGTGTGTGTTAGTGTGTATGTTTTTCCTGTGTACTGTTGTTCATGAAATATTTAAATGCATTTGTGTGTGTGTCTGTCTGTGTGTGTGTGTGTGTGTGTGTGTGTGTGTGTGTGTGTGTGTGTGTGTGTGTGTGTGTGTGTGTGTGTGTGCAGGTGCGTTTGTGTGTGTGTGAGTAAGCCAGTGAAGATAAAAACCCAAAACATGTCATGTGACTGATTAATATGGTAATGTAGTGTGGTCCCACTCCAGCTTGGCCTTCCCTTTGGCCTTGTGTGCTTCTGTCTCCTCCTCGTCGCTTTCCTCTGACTCCCCGCTGGATGCCTCCCCTGCCAGTTCATCCTCCTCTTCCTCCTCTTCTTCCTCCTCCTCATCTTCTTCCTCTTCCTCTTGATCGTCCTCTCTTGCCTCTTCTGCTCCTTCAGCAGCTTGGACATTCTATAGACCACACACACACACACACACACACACACACACACACAGATCATACTTTCAGCATGACTTACAACTCACCTCTTGAAAAAATGCTCAGGGCACTAGCAGTACTTACAGCTTTCAGTTCCCACAGAGGCCTCTGACCACACACAACTGCATAGGGACTGTTAGGAGAATAACATCCATGACCTCTGACCTCTACTTGCACTCTGATCAATTCAGACAAGTCCCTCTCTGCTAGTTGGAAACAACCGTATCAGCTTTTTGCAATGGACAGAATTCTGCTAATGGAAGTGGATCAGTAAACCGAGCTTGCGAGAGATGCATTGATCTATTGATACACTGATCCAGACAAAGGTAATGAGCTGCTGTTTAATGGCTTTCCCATGAGGCTTTGCTCACTGAGGCGTGTAGGTAGCTTTGGTTGATGAACAAAAATCAAACAGTCTGGATGTACTTTAGAAGAGTTATCTGAAAAACCAAAAGTGTGTGAATTTTGATTTATGAATACATATCTATGTTCTGCCTAAATTTGATTTCATGAGCTCACTTTCTCTGTATATAGTTTGACTTTTGTCTTTTTTGTATTTTTTAGTGCAATAAAAATGGTTGATCACAAAAAAAAAATGCAAAGATGTAATTCTGAGGGAACAGGGCTGTTTTCAATTATTAGGGTGCACATTGGTTCCATTAAGGTTACATTAAGGTTAAACAATGAAAGCAACTGCAATACAAGACTTGGGACACCAAGCAACGCACATGCAATTCACAAGAACGCAATGTAACAGAAGCTTTTCGCCCTGCCCTCAGGACAGCATCAGAGTGATGGAAGACTGAAGTCTGTCTCTTTTCCTTGAAATCAAAACCCCAAATTTGCACCCTTTGGAAAAAATGTTGGCCTGTCATTCTCCAGGGCCAGTGGGGTCTGATCTCACCTCCATGGGATTGACGGTGATTGTGACCGTGGAGTCATCCCAGTCCATCTCGGCCTCTTTGCCTCCCTCCTCCTCTGCCTTAACGCCGTCCTGATGGGTGGTGTGGATGCGGTAGATGCCCAGCACAACGATGACCACCAGGGCGGCGATGCACATTACTATCACCACAGTAGCAGCTGGAGGGGGGCCTACACGACATGAAAAGAGAGGGAGAAGGGAGAGATGGGAGAGAGCGAGAGAGAGAGAAAAAGTGAGAGAGCGAACAAACAGATGAACTAATAGAGACCTTTTGTATCACTACAGGCTTTAATTTGTGGCTGGACCCACAAACCTGAACATCATATATGAGATGACACTGAGGGGAGCTTGCAGCCCCGAGTGGCACTGGTAATTGACATTTACTGCCAGTGGTTACGTCGCGAGGCATGACTGAAACCCTGGATTACAACCTAATCACCTCCCTCACACACACACATACACACACACACACACACCAACCCCAACCCCCACCCCCACCTCGGCGTATTAGCGAGCGACACTACTCTATCCAACAGCCTCTGTGTGTCTGCTCAGCTTTTAATGTCAGCAAATTGAAAAAATCCTCTCAGAGTGAGTGGGTCACTTGACAACAATCTGTGTCACACCCCAGCCGCCTTGCCCCGTGAGAAGACGTTCACATAATGCGCACCACGATTTTGACAAGGGCATCCCCGAATGCTGGAGGGAATGGAACAGTTCATTTGTACTGCTGTCTGAAAAGGTGTGTGTGTGTGCGTGCGTGCGTGCGTGTGTGTGTGTGTGTGTGTGTGCACATAAATGTATATGTAAGGTCTGTCCTCGGTCCGTGTCTGTCCTCTCACTATATTGTTTATTCGCTCTCTTGCCCATTTTTCTCTTCCTACATAGCCTGTCTTTGCATGCTGTCTTTTCCGCTCACCTTGTCAGCTTTCTCACCTCACCCCTCCCACCTCTCTGTCTCACACACACATAAACACACACACACACACACACACACACACACACACATTTGTGCACACACATATCGGTGCACGGAGCGAGAGAGAGAAACAGGTTCTCAGCTCTCTGCTGCAATGGGTTGTGTGTCCCACATGTCCTTGGGGAGCTCACTGGTGTCCCCTGTGTGTGAGTGTGTGTGTGTGTGTGTGTGTGTGTGTGTGTGTGTGTGTGTGTGTATGTGGGTGTGTGTGTGCGCGTGCGTGATCTGGAAGGCTTAGACTAATCTTCTCTGCTGCTTCACACCAACAATACGCTCTCACTCACCCACAAGACCCAGTGCTTTCTCAGCCCACAATGTTGTAGTGTGAAGGTGTGTGTATGAGAGAGAGAAAAAGAGAGGGAGAGAGAGAAAGAGAGAGAGAGAGAGAGAGCACCTTGAATACACATCCATCTTCTTTTGTGTATACTTGAGAAGAGAAGTGTGTATACATCAATCCAATTGCTGAGTGTGTGTGAGTGTGTGTATGTGTGTGTTTGTGTAGCTAGTAAGGTGTTTTCTGTGTGGGAGGGTTAAGCCTGCCTGTCTGGTATAGAATCCTATTCCCTTGGGTCTGAGATGTGACTGCTAATCTTTTGATGGTCTTTGACTTCAGTTGTCTTACCATAAAGCATCTATTTGACCATGCAGAATCCTCCAAGAATTATTGACATGTTTGATTCATCTATCCTTGGATCTATAATAATGTCAAATCAATGGTGCTAAATAGGGACCATCATTTCAAAGATAACCTGCTGTACCTTATGCATGTGACCTAATGATCGTGTAGCAAGTATGCAGCATTAATATCAATGAGAAAAAAAGAATTGCCATTTGCTTACATGCTGCCAGTATTAGACTAGTATTAAGTGTGTGGGTAAATGATGTAAGCCACCCACCACAGTGTGATTACTGTTTGATTATATTTTCTATTTTGTGCTTCCAAGTGACCAGCAAACCAGCAAAAAGGTAAATAGCAATGAAGAAAGAAACTGATTGATTCATCTGTATGTAATAATTGGGAAGCATTTCAATTTAGGCTATATTCATTTTTTTAGCTATAACAATGCTGAATCTTGTGCCATACTGTCATTATTACAACAGCCAAAAATGAGTACAAATATGGGTACACATTACAAAACCAACACACCAAATGATATGTGTACTGATAATCAAAGTAGCTTCACTCTATGTCATTCTTTTGTTTGTGGTTATAAACTCTATACAATCGTGGCCCTCAGAGATGCTGTTTTCATACATTCCATTGTCTCTCACCTGAGATGTGATTAGAGCTGACAGTATGAACCATGATAGGATGATGCACCGGTCTCATGTATTGTGGTTGGGCGGCCATGTGATTGACACGCTCGACGACCACTGAGCTGTGCACCACACCAACCTGAGGGGCAGGACAAGTCACATTTCAGTTAGAAGAGAGAAACGTATCCACTTTTCATCCGAATCAACACAGTGTTAACGCTAATAAATGGAAGAGGGCTGCAGAGAGACGGGGGATGAGGGGGAGGTTGATCAGCGCAGCCGCCCAGGGATGTAAAACTAATTCCAGTGACAATAATGTCATATCATATACAGAGAGACCAAAACAAATAAACAAAGAAAAATTATGAACAGAGAGATAAACACTTACAAAAGAGAACATCAATTATGAGGTGAGAGAAGAGATGGCAAGAATGAAAAAGGGGAAAAGTAAGAATAAAGACAGAGGTGGGATCAGGCAGGTCTGGGATCAGGCACATGATGAGGAGAAAGGAAATGGAGGTGACGGTGGTGCTCTGACCTCCAGGTTAAACTCGTTGCTGGTATAACGTCCATTGAGCTCAGAGCAGCTGAGCCGGAACCTTCTCTCCAGCAGAGCGGTGGGGTGCCAGTTGCGATACCTCACCTGCCTGATGGCCTGCTCGTAATGGGACATGGAGTCCACACCTGAACAAGGAGAGCATACAACATCTATCACAGAGAGGAAAAACACACACACATCCACATGTGTGCACAAATATTGTAAATGCACATACAACACACACACACACACACACACCACACACCCTCAGTCTGAGAGAGCAAAGCAATTATTCTCAATCTCTGCTTCTCTGTATTTATGGCACTGGCATGGCCAATTCAAGAGGAGGATCACACACACACACACACACACACACACACACACACACATACACACACACACACGCATGCATTTTCTCCTCTCAAAAGCTTTTGACCCATCTTTGTAAATCTATGTCCTCCCAGGACCAGATGGAAAGGTAGTCTTCACCCAAATGGAACTTCAAAAAAAGGTACTGAACCGCCAAGCTTTGTGATAGCCCCTGTGTTACTGTAATAAAATGTGTTTCATCCTTCCCACTGCTACCCAGTTCCCCCACCCAGTGAAAATTACCATGAGAGAGAGGAAAGAGAAAAAAAAAGCAGAGAGAGCGACAGAGGGAGCGAGGGAGGTAAGGAGAGAGAGAGGGGGAGAGAGGGAGGGAGGAAGAGAGAGATAAAGAGAGAGAGAGGGAGGGAGGGAGAGAGGGTGGTTAAGGAGAGCCATCTCAGCCCGAGAGTAACATGGACACAGCAAAGAGCCCCGTCGACAAAGATTGATGTGAGTCTGGCCATCAGTGTCGCCTCCAGAGAATTCAGCGGGGATGAAAATAGCTCTATTTGTCTGAACACTGCTGCTGGAAATGTGTTGGTAGAGGAACAGTGTCTCAACACGAGGTCTGCTTGCACCAGCAAGCAGCACAAAAAAGCTCCACACACACTGCAGGATGAAATAGACTATTTTTGCTTGGCAAATGAAGATGCTTATACCATGAATACAGAAATGCTGTTGGCAGAAAGGTTGGCCTTGCATGTTGAAATTATTACTGAGAACTGGTCTAAGCTGAGTCCAAATGAATAGAGAGGTCACCTGTTGTTCAAGTACAACATGAACAATATGGTATTAATGGCAATAAATCTCTGGTGCTTATAAATCTAGTTATGGGTTCATGTCGTGCATATCACATCACATACTAGTAAAATGTCCACCTTAGTAGAACTTAATGTTCATTTAAGATAAACCCTTTGCTAGATGACTACATGTAAGCATTACATTTATTGGTAAATGTAGTGTAGGCTTAAACCCCAAACACATGAGTAGAGTACCAACTATGACGTTGACGGAGTAAGATGCTTTAGACATTCATCCACACGGTTGCTATACTATACATATATTACGGAAGTGTATGCTGCTCTTCAACACCATATACTGAGATGCCAGTAGTGGATGGGGGATAAGGGATAACGGCCGACAAGGTGTGCTGTTAGACGGAATTAATGAACGAGGTGGAGGCGAATAACCGAAGGCCGTTGTCCCGCTTATCACCTGGTTGAAACTCATGCGCGTAAGGAATAGACGTCAGCTTAAAACATAGAAAAGCTTGCAGTTCAGTCATAAAGAAACCTGTTCAGTTGCTGCACTACTTTCTTTTCAACGGTGGCTACAGCTAATAACAGCTGATTTCATTGTTACTGACAAGTTCAACTGCCATTTACTATGGTTGTTATGGTTACCATTTCAAAAGGGCATTGATATAGAACGGTAATTAGACTTTATCAGCAGATCTACTTCATAGGTGTGTGTTATACAGAATAAACACACACCCTGCCAGCCAATCAGAAATAAGTATGCCATTTCTCCAGGTGATAAATACAGATGAAGTGTCTCCAAAAGGCCAAATGTAAACATCATTGTTATGTGTGTGGGCATCTGTGCTCCCTACCGTAGATTGAGATGCCGGAGGTGGAGTTGGTGGCGTCCAGGTGTTTGCCTATCAGGGAGCTGTGGTGGATCTCCAGGCTCTCCAGCTCTGGGTTGAGCTCCTCCCCAATCACAAGCACATCACAGTAGTCCAGGTTGTGCATGACCTCCAGCACGCCTGGTCTATGGGCTGCACATGAGAAAACACATAACACACACACACACACACACAGGCATACATAATGCATGATGTATGGCAATTCAAATACATTTGTAAGACATACTCACACAAACACCCACACATGCACACATACACACACACACACACACACAGAAATATATCACATCCAGTGCACTCCCAGCTGAAGCAATTGATTACCTCTGAATTTAATTTGGAAGATTTATCGCTCAACAAAGAGAAAGGGCAAACATTCAATAAAAATGAGGTGCCGACTTGGGCTGAACTGAAATTAAAAAAGATACAGTCGCTGACTTCAGGGGCTTAAATTACTAACACAGGGCATAAATAAAGGGAAGAATAAAAGCACCTAGACAAACATACATCAAGCTGCATTACGGAGGAAGAAGAGAAAATGTGTGTGTCTGCCATGCAAAGAGGGATTTGTCAAACCAGTGCAAAAAAAAAAAAAAAAAAAGACAATAAATCTCTTTGTTTCAGCGTTGGCTATGATATGATTAGCATAGCTGTCTCCATGGTAAGAGGGCAGATCAGGTGTATAGGTATGTATATACTGTATCGGTGTATGCGTGTGTGTGTGTATATGTGTGTGTGTGTGTGTGTGTGTACTTGTCTATGAGTGACTGTGGGTGCATACATGTTCTTGGTATTTTATAAGCGTATGTGTTTTGTGCTTTCTAGCAGAGTGCTAGGGTTAGTGTTAGCTCATCCCAACAGGGTCAAAGACAATGTTGCAACCCTACCTGCACCGAAGCTTGAGTCACTCTTGGTGACGGTGCTGATGATGCGGACCTCCTTGAAGAGCGTGACACCAGCTACGGAGCTGAAGTCGGCAGCGGGGCGAACCAGGCGCTCCACGCCAGCGATGGTGATGCGGGGCTCACTAGGAGGGAGCACCATAACGGCGGCCTTGATGTCGGGGATTGAGATGCAGGTGTCCTCGCCAAAACACCTGTTAGTACAAACACGCACACAGACACACACACACACACACACACACACAAGATGAATTATAACATGTTAATTCATGCAGGTATCTGCACATTCATGTGCTGGCTGTTTCACTCAGATAGTAACCAACTAGACTGCTCAGGAAATACTTACACACACACACTCTTACACAGAGGTTGCATTATTAAGTAAGCTGACAGATGGGTCCACATACACACATACAGCAGAAGGTAGCTTAACATATATAAAGAAATACTGTACATACTGTACACTTGCACACACACATGGATACATTACAATGTACATGCAAACACACACACACACACACACACACACACACACACACACACACACACAGAGGGTCATGTAGTATGTAAACTAGTGTTTCCCTCTCATTGCCCAGATTTTCATTTTGTTAAGGATAAAATGGGCACAACATTGTAATCAAAAAAGCAGGAGTGCATGTTTTCTAGAGGCCGCCCCCACAATAGTCTCACACTGATGTAAACATATGCAGTGTGGGGGTGGTGGTGGTGGTGGTGGTGGTGGTGGTGGCTCTAAGTGCTGTTTATATGCTCCTAATTTGAAAACTGTAAAAAAAACTGTTAATGGTAATTTTCACATTCACTGCATATCCAGCAAACATCAATTTCTCAAGAGATCACAGGTCAGTCTGAGCTTGAAGAAAAGATGATTTAATGAGATCTGGCCCTAGAAAACAGTTGGTACATCAAGAAGAAAAATAAATTATAATTGCCAACAACAACAACAACTTTGATGGCAAACGCTCGGCAAGAGGAGAGAGGGACAAAGAGAGGTGAACAGACAGAAACTAGCCCTGGGTCAGTTCTACTGCCCTGAGTGTAGCTGAGAGTTGGTCCTTCTCTGGCCCACACCCATACCCAATGTGGCATTCTTGAAGCTGTTTCCCCAGATGGTGTTATGTGTGGCTAACTAAAGTGAAAGTGATTGAGGTGTTGACTATGGTGAAGGCTAGCTAAACAACTTTTAAAGTCCCTGCTGGGAGAATCTAGATTTTTTCCAGGTTAATTACATCCAGTGCTACAGGTGAGAGGAGAGAGAGAGAGAGAGAGAGAGAGAGAGAGAGAAAGAGAGAGAGAAGAGGAGAGGAGAGAAGAGAAGAGAAATAAAGGGCAGAAAATCTCCTCTAGGATTAACACAAGCAGTCGTATCCTCCAACGTTACGAGTAATTATGCCTTTCAAGGGTGTCCAAGGACGACAGCTTCTCTGTGCTAGCTTAGCCACTGCGCTAGCTTAGGTCTTTGGAGGCTTTACCAGAGTCTGAGAGGCCGCTTCCCCCCCAACCCCTACTTATCAGATGGGTGACGTGGGAGGAGGGGCAAGCGTTAAACTCACCCTGAACCACAATTACCTCTATTGGGTTGGATGAGACTACCAAGGAAAATCTGTGATGGGTATCAGCCAGAGAAATTATTCTCTCTCCCTGTCTCACTCTCTCTCTCTCACACACACATATGTACACGCAGTGTGTGTCACACACACACACAAACACACACACACACACACTCACAGGGGATGAGAGAGAGCAAGGGAGAGAGACAGAGTGGGGGAGTGGTAAAGGAAAACGAAAGAGGAGAAACATAGCAAAAAAGACTGAATGAAAGAGCAAAACAAACAATGGAGTAAGACAATAAGACAAGGATGGAGAGAGGGAGAGTAAAAGAGAGAGAGAGAATAAGAGAGAGAGTAAACGAGAGAGAGAGAGTGAGCAAGCAAGCAAGAGAGAGAGAGACAGAGACAGAGAGAGTGAGCGAGCGAGCAAGCGAAAGAGAAAGAGAGGAAGACACAGAGAGACAGAGAGAGAGAGTGAGCGAGCAAGCAGAGGGAGACAGAGAGAGAGAGAGAGTGAGAGAGAGGTGGCCATTCTAAATAAACGCAGTGTGAGCGGTGTCTCATTAAGTAGGCTTGGGGGTGAGAGTAGAGCAATCGCTCTTTATTTAGCAGGCTGATGTAAAAGACATGGTGGGTCGAGCCAAAGTGGAGTGAAAGCCATTAAAACTCCCTGGACCTGTGCCGCTATCGACCACACAAGTCCAGTCTCATTTGGCCAGAGGCACTCAAAGGCCAGCAGTGGACAAGCAGTTCTCAGACACTTCAGCTTTCATTCGCACACGCTTCTCCCTCTCCTCCCCGCCTCGCTCACCCTCTCTGCCTCCAAACCCTTACAACCTCCCACCTTACTCTCTTTCTTTCCCTCTCTTTCTCTCTCTCTCTCTCTCTCTCTCTCACACACACACACACACACATTTCTATCTCAGCAGTACTTCTCTCTCTCCATACATCTCAAACTCTCTCTTCTGTGAGCATGTGTGAGCTAGTGAATATTAATAGGTGTGTGCATTTGAATGCATGTGTGTGTGTTCGTGTGTGTGTGTGTCTGTGTGTGAGAGAGAGAGAGTGTTTGTGAGAGAGAGAGAGAGAGAGAGAGAGAGAGTGAGCACATCTGTGTGTGGACTGTAAGGTTAATGCTAGCCCTAATGATGCTGCTTCCTCCCGTGTGTGTGTGTGTGTGTGTGTGTGTGTGTGTGTGTGTGTGTGTGTGTGTGTGTGTGTGTGTTTGTCCACTGCTCTGGGTCTCTGTCTGATGACGCACTCTATTCTTTCATCCTTTTCCTTCATGTCCTCCTTCTCTTCATTACAACTGCCATTAGTCACATGTAAACCACGCACACACACACACACACACACACACACACACACACACACACACACACACACACACAAACACATCATATGGTACTTATATATCGGTTCCTCTCCCATGTTCTCTGTAAGCAATTCAGCTCTCATGGTCTCATAGCAGACTACATGTGAAACAATGTTGGAGCATTGAAGCAACATCTCTCCCTTTCTCCTGCTGCCTCATTGGCTCTGGGGGCTCCCCAGTGTTCTTTTCTCTCTCTCTCTCTCTCTCTCTCTCCATCTCTCTCTCTCTCTCACACACACAGACACACACCTGCCTTGCCCTGCCCTCATCCTCCTGCTCCCATCCCATCCTCCCTTTTTCTCTCCTTCCCATTCCACTCTTCCTCTCCTCTCTTCCTCCACTCTTTTTCTCCACACTCCTCTCTCCACCTCTGCTCTTCCCCTTCACTTGTTTCCTTCACCTCTCCTCCCTTCCCTGCCATCCTTTTGTGAGGTCTCTGAACTCTCTCTCTTTCTCCAAGTTTTTCCTCTTCTCCTCTCCTCATCTTCATGACCGGAAACAAACATCAGTCTTCATCAAAATACATTCAATATCATGACAGTGTTAACTGAAAGAGGACCATTTAAATATAAGACACACATTAAAAATATCATGACATCTCCACTCCCATGATTCATGACAATGGACCTAATTACCCACTGCACTGACATTACGTCAATAGGCTCTTGTTAAAATTACATGAATGGGAACGAGTGCTGGATATTTTAGAGCACTAACTGATGCAGAGAAAATAACTTTGGTTACTCAACAGTAACTGAACATTTCAATCCATTTGTACTGTGATTTTGGCAGCACTTTCTTTAACTAAATTATACTCTACTTATTGCAAATGATTTGCTTCTTAGATATACAATAACTGAATTAGAGCATACTATTGTGCCTATGCCAAACTGTGACTATGACAAACGTAGCCTAACAAAACCATAGTCATGCTTTTAAAGGGTCTGTGCATGGGCATTTTTGAACCGAGATGAGGCTGTTGACCCAACAACCACATTACAATATATGACCCAACACTGACCATATGTCATTTTTAAGACCTCAAATGTAGCCGACACGGAGCGATTTTACTTTCATCTCAACCCGCTCTCCTCTAATCATCTAACCAGTCTCTCTCCCTTCATCTAAACTCTTTTCTTCCTCTGTCTTGTTTTTTCTCTCTTTCTATCTCCCCCAGACTTTCTTCTCTCCTCTTCTCTGTATTCCTGTCATCCCCCTGTGAGATGCCTGAGCTCTCGCAGGACACTCTCTCCTTCTCTATCTCTCTCTCTCTCTCTGTCTTTCTCTCTTTCTCCTTCTCTACCTCTCTCTCTCTCTCTGTCTCTCTCTCTTTCTCTCTTTCTGGCTCATCAACTCACTGGAGGAGTCCCGTGTGTGCAGGAAAGAGAGAGTTGCTGCCCATGCAAAACCCGATAACATGACCTATAATTGGTCACGCCATTGGTCACGCCCCTGCAGGGCTGTGGAGCCTCAGCTGGGGCCTGAGCCGACACAAGCAGCCATCACAGCAGAAGGCCAACATAGAGAGAGAGAGAGAGAAGCTACCCAGGGATCCACCAGGACACTTTGTCTCTCTCTGTCTTTGTCTTTCTGCCTCTCACACACACACACACACACACACACACACATACACACACACACACACGCACGCACACACACACACACACAAACACACACACACATGCACGCACGCATGCACGCACACACACACGCACACACACACATACATACATACATAAAAACATACATACAGTACATACATATACACATGGACATGAGCTGATATGGACATGGTGCAAAGCACTGGCACATCTGAGGATCTGATAGACATTAGCTAGTGTTACCTTGGCAACCTCATGGCTCAAGCCGAAAGTGAGGTCTGAGAGGAATTGATTATGGAATGGCATGTGTGAGTGTATTTGTTCAAGTGTGTGTGTGTGTGTGTGTGTATGCGCGTGTGTGTGCGTGTGTTTGTGTATGTTTATGTGGAGGGGGTTAAAGGGAGGCATCGCTGATTGGTGGAACCCTTTAGCGTGAAGCATTGCAGCCCCTACCATGATTGGCTGTGTTGCTGCATGAGATATCCACCCCCCCTACCCCCCCAGCATACACACACACACACACACACACACACCCCTCCGTTCCACTGACACACAGAGAAGAGCAGATACACCACTGAGACTAAAAATAACCCTCCAATCACACTCTCACACTCATGCCCCTTTAGTAACGATGCTCTGTCTAGGTATTAGATGGGGGGGGGGGGGGGGGGTAGAGGAGTAAGAGAGAGAGAGAGAGATAAAGGGAAGGAGAAGTTCAGAGAGAGACAGAGAGATAGAGAGAGAGCTGTGTGGAGAGAAAAGAAGTGTAGAGAAGAGAGAGACACAGAAAGAGAGGTGTAGAGAGAAAGAAGTGCAGAGAGAGAGGACTGTGGAAAGATAGGACAAGTGCAGAGAGATGAGGAAGAGGAGGAGTGTAGTGAGACAGAAAGGAGGAGTGCAGAGAGAGAGATGAGTGGAGAGAGAGAGAGAGAAAGAGGGAGAGAGAGAGAGAAGAAGTTCAGAGATAGGGAGAGAGAGAGAGGAGAGATGGAATGCCAAGAGATGGGTGCAGAGAGATAAATAGTGTGTGAAGAGAGTGTGCTCCAGGGTGTAAATGGGGAGAGGTAGATCTAGGTCAGGCAAGCGTGATGAACCTCAGAGATGGGTAAAAATGTTCCCTCTTTAAGAGCGGCTCTGTGAATCTTTCAGGTGGCAGGTGTACAGAGATTTGTAACAGCAGCAGGAATTAAACTGGTCGTGGGTGGGTTCATTACTAAGCTAGGGTGATAAGGAGCTCAAAAATGATGTGTGTGTGTGTGTGTGTGTGTGTGTGTGTGTGTGTATGTGTGTGTGTGTCTGCGTGTGTCTGTGTGTGTGAGACACTCACTGCACTATGGTGCTGATGTGAAGGCGCCGTAAGCCTGGCGTGGGGAATTGCCTGGAGTTGATGTAGGAGACTTTAGTCATGGCCGTGTTGATGCTGTCCAGGTCATCACCCTCCATGACCAGCACCGACTGGGCTGGGTTGAAGTGGAACTGCAGGCATGCAGGCAACAGAGAGTTAGCCATTAGCAGTGTATAACAGAAATACATTCCGTAATCAGGACATTCATGTCTGTGTATCTGAGTGTGTGTATGTGCGTGTGCACGCGTTCGTGTGTGTGTAAGCATATAGATGGATACACATGTGTGTCTGTATGTGTGTGTGTGAGTGTGTGTCTGTGTGTAAGTGTGTGTGAACCTTGGTTTGAGGGTAGAGGGTGGATACTTATGACCTAAATAAATCTGAGAATGATAATGGTAAAATGGGCTGCATTTATATAGCACTTTTCTACCACTACAAGCACTCAAAGCACTTTACAATGTACGCCTCACATTCACACACCGGTGGCAGAGGCTGACATGCAAGGTGCCAACCTGCTCACCGAGAGCAATTTGGGATTTAGTATCTTGCTCAAGGACACTTCAATGGGGTCAGGCAGAGTAGGGCTCAAACCTGCAGCCCTCCGGTTGCCAAATGGCACCTCTACCACCGGCGCCACCACTTCCACAACTCCCCCTCTGCAATATACAGCTCTGGTGTCTGGAGTACTCATCAAAGAGCTGTATGTTTCTCAGATTACTTGGGCACTCATAAGAGAGCAGTATATTACTGTAACCTGAGGGCAGTATGTCACTCAGATTATTTAGGCACTAGTCAGAGAGCAGTATATTAATCTGATGACAGTATGTTACTGGGGTATATAAGGTGCTCACCAGAGAGCAGCATATTAATCAGAGTGCAGTATGTTACAGATACTCAGCATAAGATTGCTCAGGCACTCATCAGAGAGCAGTAGATCAATCAGTGGGCAGTATGTTACTGGGGTATCTGAGGCACTCATCAGAGAGCAGTATAATACAGTTTTGCCAACCATAGACTATAGGAGCCAAACAGTGTTCTCTTTTGCATTAGATTAGTGCATGCAGTCACCACTTCATCTGAAATTCAGGGATACTTTTCTAGTTAATGTTCACCTGCAACAAAACTATGTACAACTACAGCAGATTTTGCAGATATTTAGTTACTCTATCGTAGCCTTATTTACAGGTATTACTTTTTGTAGTGAGACATAATATGAGAACCTCAAAATGTCACTGGGATATCTGAAGTACTCATCAGAAAGCAGTATATTAATCAGAGGGCAGTATGTTACTGGGGTATCTGAGGTACTAATATTAATCAAAGGGCAGTATGTTACTGGGGTATCTGAGGTACTCGTCAGAAAGCAGCCATATCATGTAAAGTGGGATAATACTCTATTATGAACCTCAGCTAAAACCATAGACAACTTGTACTCTATCATGGTTACTACTGATTGTAATTTTCCTGCATGATCCCTGGCAGTTGGGTTAGACCTTTGAGTCATGGATCTGCCCATGGTTTCTTCCTAGACTAAGTAAACATAAGGTAGTTTTTCCTTGCCTCTGTTGCTCATGGGTGCTCCTTCTATAAAGCGCCATGAGACAATACTATTGTAAAAGGCACTGTATAAATAAAACTGAATTGAATGTAATTGAATATTAATCAGAGGGTAGTATGCTACTGGGGTATCTGAGGTACTCATATTAATCAGAGGGTAGTATGCTACTGGGATATCTGAGGTACTCATATTAATCAGAGGGTAGTATGCTACTGGGATATCTGAGGTACTCATATTAATCAGAGGGTAGTATGCTACTGGGGTATCTGAGGTACTCATATTAATCAGAGGGTAGTATGCTACTGGGATATCTGAGGTACTCATCAGACACATCTTCCAAACCATCCTTTCTCTTTCTCATTACTAAAGCATCAGCGACAGCCAGCGGCTCCTGAAAGGCAGATGAAAGCTGTCTGACTGAAAGCGATGGTGCTGGCGAGTCTGATGTTATGCACTCCCATCACAGTAGTGTCTGGCTCTTCCAGCACGGTCTTCCTCTCGACACCCCCAGAAACTGTCTCCTCCTTTTGCAAGAATCCTATTGTTTTGGCCGCTCCCAAAGACTCAGCACAAGCCTGCACATGCATGGGAGCAACGAGCACGCTTTGGAGTGTTACATCATGTGCTTCTAGCTTCTTGACTCCACACACACTGATCGTGGCATCTGTAAGAATAGCCAATCTGATGCTCATCACATATTGACTGCATGAGTTGAAAAGATGGCAGTGTATCAGGTGGTTTGAAATGTGGATATCACTAGACATGTGTAAGGCTGCATCCCAAGCAGACCTTCTTTAACAAGTGTGTGTGAGTATGTTTTTTTTCATATTCAATTTACCTCGTGTACACTCTCCCAAGGTCTGCTCTCCTGATCTTATTATTATCCTCAACAAGCCCACAAGTGGAAGTGGATGCCCTTGCTTCTCCAGAGTTTCAAATATTTCTAAAGAACTGGAAGGTTGTTCTGGAGGGGCACCACCACTGAAGGAATATGAGAGCAGGAGTACAAAACACACACACACACACACACTGGCACACTGGTAGCGGTGGTGTCACATTAATTGATAGCCAAATATGTGCAGGCAGGCAGACAGATGTGTCTGCGATGTGTCAGCACCAGGTCCAGCTAGGGAATTTCAGGGCATTTCTATCATGCTGCGCTCTGAGATGAGACGTCTTCTCTGGATTCACACCCAAGTCTGGATCTGAATGAGAATCAGGATCAAGATCCAGGATTCCAGGTCACACCCAAACCCCTGGGCTAATGCCAACTCCTCCAGTGCCCACACTTCCTCTTTAGCAGCTACCAACTTCTCATTCCCCTTGGCATAGAGCTTTACTGACTTCAGCTGCAGGATTTCACGCCCACTATATATTTCAGAGATCAAACCTAACCGCAAGGGCCACTTCAAACTGACATGCGAAACAACCAACTACAAAAGCTACATACAGGCCTCTGCACACAGCATAATGACTGTAATAATGTGGTTGATCAACCTTAAATGTCACTTTAGGGTACACACACATACGCGCACACACACACACACACACACACACACACACAGAGACACTGCTGGTGAGCTGTCACACAGTGGATACAGGTTAAAGGAAAACGACCAGATGGAACTAGGCCACATGATGTCTGGCAGTGTGTTCAAAAAAAATAGGGGCAAGAGGGTACGGCTGTCAGTCTCTCAGTCATACGAATAATCAACCACCTACTAGTGACCTAGTAAATATTATATTGCAGAGAATGGGTGAGAATACTGTATATGTGTGGTTATGGATGTATACACGTGTGAATTATATGTTTTCTTTTTTCACGTTTCAGTGCTCTTCAGAAAAACTTTAAATGGCATGCTCTGTACAATGATGATACAATAGCACCTGCACAAACTAACGCTAGCAGTGTTTTATAGTAGTAATTTAGTACCACACAACACCATGCTACTCGCAAGCATCAGTAAGCAGGTCACTGCACAGGCAGGCAATTATCTCTCATTTCATTCATTCGTTTACATGTAAAGTGATACTATTTCCATGAAACTAAAAATCTGAGCAAACAAACTCTCATTTAAAGTCAACCTCTGTCATTCTTTCACTATAAATGACTCAACATCTCAACAGCTCCATTGTGCTGTTCAATGTGAATATGAATCTCAACACGATCTCAACAGTTCCATTGCACTGTGTGGTGTGACTATAAATGACTAAATGAGTATGAATATGAACAAGTACTTCTATCACCTCCTGTTCTCCTGGTGTGCTTTCTGCCGCACAGTAGCCATACACTGTGCCTACAGCCGACTCAAATGAGTGCTCCCAGTGTCTAACCTTCAGTGGTGGTATTGACCATCCTATTCGTCTCTTCACTTATCTGCTGCTAAAGTATCAACTCACTGCCGCAGGATCGACCCCTGTGACCTCAAAGAGCAATTCTGCAGTCAGACAGCTGGTCAGGAAGGTAGCCTTGGGGTCTGCCAACACCAGGCATCCGTTACTACACAGCGGAACCACAAGGCAGAGGAGTGGAAGAGCCAAGTCCCTCTAGCACCAGCCAGACTGCCGCTGGCCGTGAACTCCAGAGCATAGCTGGGTTTCATGCCTCATCAGAAGCTGGTTCAGAGAGGACCTTTCCGCCCCCAGCCTGCGCTTTTAAGTGGCGTCAGACACCAGGAGCAGAGTTCTGTAGCTTATCCAAGGCTGGCCACTGGCTAAAGGGTACTGCTGGCACAGGTAGATGTTGGACGTTGTCCCAGGGGGAAACAGTATTGTTTCAGCAGCATGACTGCATAAACCCTGATAAAGCCATATTCTAGTGTTCTATTAGTGAATTTGCGTACATCTATACATATCTGTATAGTACATACTCTATTGACATGAGAGAGTGTGTGAAAAAGTGTGTGTGTGTGTGTGTTTGTGTGTGTGCGCATGGGAATATAAAGTTGTTGTGTATGTAGCAGTATCAGTCATGTGTTTGTGTCTGCAAGCTTTTGCAGCGCACCTTGATGCCCTTGCCCAGGCTTTCGAGTGAGTTGATGTCCAGGCCTTCCTTACAGGCCTGCAGGCAGGAGATGACCTTCTGGGTCTCAATCTTTCCTGGACGGATGGTCAGGCCAGAAAGGCTCCCGCGGAAATACTGGGTGAAGCGTGGCGTGGTCACCTCACCACCTGTCACACACACACACACACACACACACACACACACACACACACACACACACAGGCACACACACAGTGATCACATACTATACATACAATAAGTAAACTCCACAGTACACAAACACATCCACATAATAACTGCATACAAACAAAAACAAGTACACTTGTACCCACAGAAACAAAAAACTCACTGTCACTTGCTCTGGCTCTCTGACTCTTTCTCCCCTGCTTTATGGCACTGTCTTTGTTTTTGTTTTTGTGTTAGATTGGCTGCCATTGCAGCTAATGGCCTTTCTGTCTTTCACACGGACTCCCCCCTGAGTCCTCTTCTCTTCTCCCTGCTTGCTTGGGCTCCAACTTAATTGCCTGTGATTTTTAAATTATTTCTCTCTGACAGATGTTATCAATTAAATGCTATGACACAGCACAAATGGAGGAGGAGAGGGGCAGGGCAGGTGGGAGGGGGGGAACTTCACTTTTCAGCATGTTAAACCAGCCTCTCTAACCACACACACAGACACACACACACACACACACACACACACACACACTTCTAAACACAGGGAGGGGCAGGGGCGACACAGCCAGCGGATTGAGGTCAGTGTAGAGAGCAAGGTTAGACCATAAAGGGGATAAAGTCCCACTAACATCCTTACATCCTCTTATTCCTGTCCCAGAATGCTGACATGCACACACACACACACACACACACACACACACACACACAAATGACATTTGCAGGTCTGCCTAGTAAACAAGGTTGGAAGAAGACTGGCTGGCTGATCCTTCTTATAGGCTCTCATTGTGTGTGTGAGAGAGAGAGAGTTAGAAAGAGAAAGAGACAATGAGAGTGTGCAAGGCCATTTCTGAGGCAGATAGTCAGTTAAGATCTCATTTTTTTTTTGTCTGTTTTGAGAAGAATAAGGTCTGCAGCCTGTTATTATGAGCAGGCATGTCATTATAGTTGATTGTGGTGTGAGAAAGAATAGTGAGAGAGAGAGAGAGACAGAGAGAGAGTGAGAGAGAAAGAGAGAGAGGAATGTATTGAGAGGCAATCTCATTCACTAATAGCCTGAAAAGTTATCAGCTGCGGCTTAGTGGAGCTTAGAGCAGCTTGGTGGGGATGGAACAGCAAGTGAACTTGTCTCCCTATTCAGGCCTATAAATCTCCACTCCAGGGCTTCGCACACAATCACAGATTCAGCGCAAGAAGGAAGGAGAGATGTAAAGAGAGGGAGGAAGGGGGGGGGGGGGGGGGGAGGAAGAAGTGGCTCAAGGCAAATCAGCAGTCACTGTAGATGAAAAGAAATCTAAGCAGGAAATGAACGGCAGGAAGTTAGCACCTTGCTGCCGACTACACACCACATGGTTCTGTGCTCTGACAATATGTATAAAAAACATTTCTTTTACATAATGTGCACAGACTGAGGGCTTTGTGTTCACACACAAGCACATTCATCAGCTGTACTGGAACAAGCTGGAATTAGCATTGATTTAATATATGTTATGAAGTTTTTTCCATTAGAAATGGGGAAAAGAAAGAAAGAATGAATAAAAGGGGGACAAAAGAGGAAAGGAAAAAAGAAAAGAAAACCAGTGTAGCCTGAAGTCAAATACTTGATGTTTTCTCTATGATTATGCTCCCACTTTAATGTTAATAATGCAATGGACAGACAAATAAATTAATCTATTTCTAGGCCTGTTTAATCAGTGGCTTATCTCTTTTCCCTTCTGCTTTGCCATTACTATACACACACTCACTCATTACCACCTGTCACCATCATTATCATCATCACAAATGTAATCATCCCCATTGTCATCATCAATATCATCATCAGCATCATCATTACTTACCTTGCCAGCAAGCTCCAACGGTCAGCTGCACGTCGATCTGTGAAGGGTGGATGGGCCAGTCATCTGTCACCAGGTAGGGCTCGTACGTCACACCATCCACAAAGAGCGTCACGGCTGGGAATTCCACATTGATGACATAGTAATGCCACTCCTTATCACAGATCTGGACAACAGGAAGACAGGAACATACAGTATAAGCGCTTGTCAATCATAGGTAGAAATTAGTCTAAAGACAACTGCCTTGATCAAATCAGTGTGAATCAGTGTGTGTATATACCATATACCAATACCAACAACCAATGGTAGTTTTATAAAAACCAATACTGTATCATGAATGTCAATTGTCAATTACAGGCCAAACGTCAGTGTTGTCAGATGTAACAGCACAGTGAACAGCACACTCTTATATAGTGGCATATGTGTGGTTCACCCAACACTTAAATGTATGGTCTCTTCCTATCAAACTATACATATTTGACAGCACAGCAGGAGCAAGTTGCTTAACATCTTAAACACAACCATCATAAAAGACACATCAGTGAATCTCTTCTCACACAGGTGAAAAACATAAAACTTTTATCACAACATGAGCAGCATAGGTGGTTGTCAAAAACCAGTGCAATGAATGGCTATCAGTGATCACTCCACAGCTACAGATTCCCAGCGTACCCTGAGGGGCTAAGACAGATCTTTTGCGCTCCGTCCACAGCGAGTACAGAAGGCTATATTACTCCTGCTAATGGGCCATTCATGTCAAATTAGCCTCATTCAGCAGCTACAGCAGCAGCATATCCTTCACTGTGTCAGTTGTGCTTTTGTGCTACAGTTTTTTGTCGGGTAGAGTGGGCTTACTGACATATAGTAGTTGGTTGTTGTTGCTTTGGAATTAACACAAGGCCTAGTAATTGTTTCAGGTAATGTTTAGTTGGTCTAACATTAAAACCTGGATCAGTGAAATCAGCTCTTGAAAAAGGGAGATCGCCTGTCTCTGTGTTTAGGTGTTACAGTGATTTGCAGTCTCTAACAAGCATTAACATATACTTAAAATACTTTAAGTATAATATATATAGTATAATAAACACCTACATCACACAATTAGCCAAACAGTTTATTTTCTTATCAAAAGCACATTTTGTTAAAACAGACAATCTGGCTCAAAATCAAATAATTCTACTGAACACTAGCATGTGTTTTCTTTACACAGTGAACATGTAGTCAGTCAGAGTATACAAGTGATGGCATTTCTGAAACTACATTCATTTTCATGTATTTTAAATCCACAACTTCATGGACTACATTGACTTCAAAATCTAGGTTTCAATTACTAACAGAAACCACTAATTATATTTGCGTGAGTGTTTACAGTGATGTGTGTAATTTCTAAAAATAAGTCAGTGATTTTACATTACATAATGAATGTTCCATAGAAATTCTTCAGGAATTGTTGCAGATGCACAGGCCTACAGTTATTGCCATGCTAACATGCTTTTACCCAACCTGTAATCATTTTTTTTCAAAATCTCTAAATACAACAAAACATCAGTCTGTTGTCAGCACCTGTCAACCTATCCAACTGCAATTGAAATTGGAAATGGTTTGTCTTTCTTTCCTGTTCTGCTTTTTTGTGTGTAAACATTATAGAAATGCATTCATTGACTGTATATAGTGTGAAAAGAGCAAGAACAGGCAGATGGTGTGCAAATTGAATTTAGAGTTTTGAAAATGAGGCTGAGGACAAAGCTTGTTAGTGATTGAAACAAACTGTGAACATGTTTCTAACACATGGTCTGATGTGGGTTGGAAGGGTTTGTGTGTTCTTTTCCGTGGAAAGGTGGTTCATCAGTGGTCTACAGCAACTTAATTCTCTAAAAATTATGTTCACTAATTTTTTATTCATTTTATTTAGTTTACTTATTTAGTTTCCTTCAATCTCAATCATTTTATGTCATTTTATTTTCTATTATTCCCTGTTCTTTGCCTATCTTTGTAAAGCACATTGAGCAGCCTCTGTGTATGAAATGCACCATATAAATAAACTTGCCTTGCTTTGCCTTGTGATCTGACACTTTGTTCAGATTCATATTTTCTTGACAATGCTGTGTAACAAATCTCAACAACATGAATTATCATTATATTGAATGCAACTTATTTGCCCAATTTCGCAGAAATGACATCTCATTTAGTAACAACTTTTCCATCACCTATCAGACCATTCTCTATATGCTAATGTAACCTTAGCCATGGAATGTGAATGTGTGTGTGACCTCTCATTTTTTTTACTTTTATTTAACCAGGTGAATCCCATTGGGACACAAATCTCTGCAGTCCAATCATTCAGACATCACAACATAAACCTCAGACAAAGGGGTAACCAAACTGAAGTGTGGTGAAAAACACGTATCAAACAGTATGTACTTCCAGGGCACCGGTAATGACGCCCAAACTGAGCATGGCTCTTGCTTCCCCTCCCAAGCCATTAATCATCAATTCTTTGTGCAGAGATAACTAATGAGGTGTAATCCTAATAAGTTACTCATTAAGGGGGCACTCAAAATGAAGCAACTCATGCTTCCCCTTTCTTTGTTAAGGTTTGATGTATTTATTGGCAGCACAAGCAAATGCAAGTCACCATTAGTGCTACTTAACTTGGTGTCAAATTCAGGCCCACAGTGTCAACTTGGCAATGGAAGTGGCATAGTGGGGTTTGTGTGCCAAATAAAGCGTCATTATTAGTCTGTGATTTCATTACAAGTCATCTAAAGGAGGTGAGTGGGTAGGGGCGATGGTAGCATAGCGTTTAAGGAACTTGTCTGAAAATGTCAGTAGCTTGGAAATTGTGGGTTTGAATCCTGGCTGTCACTGCTGTGCCTTTTAGCAAGGCACTTGACCCTAAGCTGCTCTAGAGGAAACGGGCCCTGAAGTAATTGGTAGTTGACAAATGTAGGCTCCTGTGGATAAAAACGTCTGCTAAATGCACAATATCTAAAGGAAGCTGTTCAAGCAGAAAAATGAAAGAACTCAAACCCTCAGTTCTCTATGCAAGCCGCAGGTAGGCCAATCCATTATGTAGTGCAATTTGTATAAATGGTTTCGATAACTCAATAATGCACTCAATAATGTGCAAACGTTGCTAATGATAAAAAACTGCACTAAAATGACTGCAAAATATTTCTTTGACTTATGTTTATTTTTATGTTTATGCATTTAGCAGACGCTTTTATCCAAAGCGACTTACAATTTCAACTATCAATTGTTCAGGGCCAGTCTCCCCTAGAGCAACTTAGGGTTAAGTGCCTTGCTCGAGGGCACAGCAGTGGCAGCTGGGATTCGAACCCACAACTTTTCAGGCTACTTGCACACTAGCCAGGTTCCTTAACCACTACGCTACCACCGCCCCACTCTGACATAATAGCTTGACGCTGAACTTTTGTATCACTGCTATACTCCAGGACGCCACCCGGATCTGACAAGTGTCTCTGATCAAAAGAGGCGAGCAAATGTTTCACCTGCCACGACGCTTTAGCTATCGCTATTCAGGCAAGTTCTAATTCACTTCGCCTTCAGCATTCTCTGCTAATTCTGCAATCTTCCAGAAAGTTCCACTGCTCTTTGCTTCAAGCACTCCCTGCTCTTCCCGCAGTCTTCCTGCAAGTTCGGCTGTGCTCTGCTTCAAGCATTCCCTGCTCGTCAGGGGCAGCTGCTCTTATGCAAGCAGCCGAAATGAGGTATGACAAGGCATTAGCATATCATCCCTATCTCCCTGTGGTGGCAGTCAACAAACACACACAAACACACACACATACACAAGCACACACACACGCACACACACATACACAAGCACACACACACACACACACACACACACACACACACACACACACACACTGTGCTGTGCCATCTGGAGAGTGAACGACAAACCCAGATGTTGTGGAGAGGAAAGAAAAGAGATGTAAAGGGGAAAGAAAAATAAGGAAGTGGAGGCGGGAATAAGAGAGAGAGAGAGAGAGAGAGAGAATATAAAGCAAATTCATCTGTAGTTATTAAACATGGGAGACACCTCTCTTCCCACCCCACCCCTCCACCGCCCCAGCAAACTCCCTCCAGGAATGCTGTCTCTACTCCTCTCTGCCTCTCTACTCCTCTCAGCCACCCCACTCTACCCATCTCAGCCTCGTCTCCCTCAGGACCCTTCCCCACTCCTGCTCCCACTCATCAGCTCCACCTCTCTCTGGGTCTGCCTCCCCCCTCCTCCCTTCTTTCACTTTCTCCTCTCTCTCTCTCTCTCTTTCGCTTGCTATCTCAATCTCAGCCTCTTTACATCCCTTCATCTTCTTTCTCTTTACTCTTCCATCTACCTCTATACCTCTCCCCCTTGCTCTCTTCACAATAGCCCCCCCTACCCCATACCCCCTACCCCATAGCCCCTACCCCAGCTTTCAGGCCAGTGTGTCTGACATGAGGTTTGAGCGCTCTCTTCCTTCACAGGCCTCTGCTGTAATTGGATGAATATGTTGCCATGGCAAGCTGTGAGGAATGCGCTAACGATCTGAATGCGGCCGTATGAGCTTTTTGAAAAGCTTGTTTCTTGCACTCGCATTCGTACTTGTCCTGCAGGGGCCGTTAAAACATGCAGATTGGGTAGGGAGGATTCGGTCGGTGCCGTTCTGATCTCTTTTGTCGTTCTGTCAGCGTAGGCTGATCAAAGGGAAGCACTGACTCCTGATCAGCTGTGATGGGTGCGGTCCAAACACAGGCAGCACCACAC
>PYXC01001975.1:382500-387500 GCA_015244755.2 Tenualosa ilisha | reverse complement strand
AGCGGAGAAGAGTGCTGTTCCCCCGTGTGTATCTGAGCAGGCTAGGGATCAGTGGGAGCCAGTGAAAAGTGCCTTTCTGAGCCCCACACTCACCGCACCACTGCTCTGACAATGGCCTCGCCAAAGAGCACTTCTTAGAAAACCTGTTTTTCTTTTCGGTTTTTTTAAACTCCCTCTCTTGTGCCATAAATAAGCTCTTTACCACTTCCAAGGAAATGGGGCTTTTGGAGGCAAGCCAAGGGTTTTTGATAACAGTTCTGTTGACACAGAAAAATTCACAGACCAAAAGCTCTTGCATTGATAAAACGTGAGGAAGCCAGTGTTTCAGGAAACATCCTTATCAATTCCCTGGTATATGGACAAGCAGGTTGACAAGTCAAATCCTGCAAACACTGAAGAGCATAATACTTAATGAGGTGACTATTCAAGATCAAAGGGTATTGAAATGCATAAGACTGGAACATCTGATGCAGAAAACAGAGATTCCAGAGAAGTCCAGGGATTTTGGCTGTTTGGATGTTATGCACAATATAAAGAGACATAGCTACAGAGCAGCAAGCATGTCATTGTAGCCTACAGAACAGTCATTAATAATCATGAACAGTGCACATTATGACATGATCAAAACGATGCACTACAATATGACATGAAATGGTACAGTGCAACACTATGCAATACAATGTGATGCAACATGGTATGCTACTATGGTATAAAGCAGTGGTTCTCTAGTGGTCTGGAGATCCCCCAGGGTCTGCAGCACATTGCCAGG
This sequence comes from Tenualosa ilisha, assembly GCA_015244755.2. Lineage (NCBI taxonomy): Eukaryota > Metazoa > Chordata > Actinopteri > Clupeiformes > Clupeidae > Tenualosa > Tenualosa ilisha. The sequence continues at coordinate 386,731 of PYXC01001975.1, read as the reverse complement.
GGGGCCATGAAAAAGTTTGCCACAAAGTATAAACTTGTATTATAGGGAGAAGAATACTAGAGATCAGTATACAGCCCAATCGCATTGTGTTCATTACTCCCACCAGCATAACATTAGTGACAAATTAGTCTACATGATACACTATAATCAATCTGTTAAAACATTTGCCTTCGGCATTAACGTTAACTGCAAGCAAAACGAATAACAATTATTATTAGTTATGTGAAACAAACAAGTATTTTTTGAACAAAGTTGGCCTTGATTTGACAAAAAAAAAAAAACAATCCTTTTAAAACTGTTCCTAAAAGTGTTTTGCCAAATGCAATAACATGCCTTTGAAACTGTTGGTATAATACCATTAGCAAAATATTTTTAGAATAAGAGTTCAAAAGCATCTGAAAGGAATGAATGGTCATAGACTTAAAATAGTCTTAAGGTTAATTTTTGTTGCGATTATCAGGGGTCTTTGATAAAGATTCAGCTTCATGAGGGGTTCCCGACCCAATAAAGTTTGAGAACCTGTGGTATAAAGTAAAGCACAGAACGGTACAATGTGGGGAGACATTTCTCATTCTACTTTTTGCTGCAAATAAATGTTTTAAATCTGATATTTTGAAATGCTCCATCCTCTCCACATTCATTCTTTTTTTCTCCCTTTCTTCATTCCTCTCTTCCCTACACTCCCTCTTTCCCCTCCACATTCTAAAGTGTATCTTGAGCATCACGGCAGGCCTGAGCCAGAGATGTGGGCTCCGTGCCCGTGGTTCGGCTGAAGGTGACTATAAATTACAGTCTGACAAAGTGAGTAATTAGGACAGGAATTAGGATGCGGTCCCCAGGGACAGAAGTCAACAAAGGAGTGACCTCCCCTTGCAGCTGCCTAATTTGGAGCCACTCGACTAGAAATGAAGAAATCCAAGAGAGAAAGAATTATTTTAAATAGATGAACACTTTCTGTGTGTGTGTGTGTGTGTGTGTGTGTGTGTGTGTGTGTGTGTGTGTGTGTGTGTGTGTGTGTGTTTGTGTATTTTCATCATGGCCATCACCCACCCACACAATAATCTGTTACTATAAATCAGGCCTTATGACTTGTGCACAAAACACAGAGAGTATATACAACCACACACGCACACACACACACACACACATACACACACACACACACACACACACACACACACCTACATATACACACATCATCATCATTAATGTATTGAGAAATGGACACCCTGGGGAGGCACAGGCCTCAGATCAGTGCAAAGCCCACATGGTGTCCAGCCTTGCGACTCATGGCTGCCACAGTAATGAAGACGGCCATATTCTATGCACACGTTATTGAGCAGCATCAGCACAGTGAGTGAGAGAGACAGAGAGAGAGAGAGAGAGACAGAGAGAGAGAGAGACAGAGAGAGAGAGAGAGAGACAGAGAGAGAGAGAAAGGACACAGTCGTCACACTCACATGCAGATCCATTAGCATGTCAATAATCGGCGGCTCCCTGTCCTGCCCTGCCTAACCATCCCAATTTATATGTCTGAGGCACACTCTGCTAAAGCAACTGTGAATCTGTGTGAATGTCAGTGTCTGTATGTGTGTGTGTGTGTGCGTGCGTGCGTGCGTGCGTGTGTCTGACTCAGCGCTTGTGTGTGCGTCTGAGTAAGTGCTCACATGTGACTGTGAATCTGTGCGTCTATGTCTGTGACTAACACAGAAATGGTGGTATGTGTGTGAGTGTGAATTGTAGTGTGTGTGAGTCTGTGCGTCTGTGTGACTTGCACGAGACTATGCATGAGTTGTGTGTCTGTGTAATTTACAGAGTGTATCTGTCGTACTCTTTCTATCTTTCTCAGCTCTAAAAGGTGGTGTGCCTGTGAGTGGACTGAACATCTGTGTGTGTGTGTGTGAGTGTGTGCGTATGTTTGTTTGTGTGTGTGTGTGTGTGTGTGTGTGTGTGTGTGTGTGTGTGTGTTTGTGTTTGTGTTGTGTTTGTTTGTGTGTTTGTTTGTGTGTGTCTGACTTTGTTTTCAGTCTTTATATGTTTTTCTGTTCTGTGGCTCTTGCAGTGGTCTGTTCCTTTTCTCATAATGAGACGGTAAAACAGTGAGTTAATGAATCGCTGAGCTGGCATTTGGCATACCACACCAATCAGCCTCAGCAAAGCGCCCATCTCTGCACTGCACCGCACCGCACCGCACCACGCCACGCCACATCCACATTCACCAAAGCCATCGTTGCTGTCGCCGATGACTCCTCAGTCTTTCAATTACCGTCTCCGGCGCCAACCTCAGCCACTGGCGCCAGCACCCCAGTGCCAGCTGCAGCGGCCTAGCCAGCAATGATTGGTGTCGCAATCTCCACTCATTAGGCGCTCAGCAGGCATCAGCACAGTCCAGTCCAGTCATGTGATCACATGCACCTCACTATTCCCTGAATGAGGCTCAGTCCCAATTTCATCATATTCAGGATAAGGTGTTGAATAAACATAAACATCGACCCTACACGTATCTAGACAGATATTTGTTTATCCGTTTGAGGTTTGAGGTACGTGTCTTTAGAGTTTTAGCCACCTCAAATGGACACATTTTTTTAAAATGGCCTCCAAAGTGGAGATTCTTTATAATGCTGTAATTTCTGGGTTCCACTGGATACATGTAAACACAATGTAAAAAATAGCCAGGTAAAAACATATCCATCACTGAACTGTTTTTTGGTGTTAGTCAGTAATTCATCTCACATATGAATACTGTACAATCCCTCAAAGCAGCTGTCTGAAATTAGGATAAGGTGTTAATTTGCTATAGTATTGGGGATAGCTATGATATAGTATGACTCAGAACTCATGATAGGGGCTTATTTGGGATGCTGGCAGTGTTTACATGCACAAACACAAAACCAAGATACTAATCCTGATCATATTCGGGACACTGAAGTGCAGGTAAATGCACTCATGGAAGACAAGACAGAGGTGAGGTAAAGTGTGTGTGTGTGTGCCTGTGTATTCAGATCATGTGCGAAAGCCAAAGCTCCACAGAAACTGTCAAATGCCTTTTATTAGATGCTATTAAGCAGTCAGTCAGTGCTGAATGAGACTGGAGACGGTGAGGGGCAATGTCACAAGTTCCTGTTTATTATCAGGATGACATGATTACTATCTGTGCTTCTTTGCCTTGAAAAGACCCACAAGGACTGAGTGCTCCACATGCACTTAAAGGGTTCTGTCAGCTACCCACTCCCTCCCTCAGAGCCTTTCTACACCCTCACACACACATACACACACACACACACACACACACACACACACACACACACACACACACACACACACACACACACAGACACACACACACACACTTTCTCTCACTCTCTCTCTTTCTCTCTCCTGGTCTGTCCATCTGACCTGCTGAAAGCTGCACTTGGGTGCTGCTGCTGTTTATGAGTGAGTAGAGGGGGAAGGAAGCAGACAAGAGGACAAAAATAAAAGGCAGAGCTGAGGACCATAATTAAAGCCTGGTAGAGGCATCACAGACAAACACACACAGAGAGAGAGAGAGAGAGAGAGAGAGAGAGAGAGAGAGAGAGAGAAGAGAGATGAGGAGAGGAGGGTAGAGGAGAGGAGAGAAGAGCAAATCACAGGTGCTCAGTCGTAAGAGTGCTTTTCTCTGGGGATGAGTCGGGGGTGGACGTGAACACCAAGGCCAACAGCTGTCCATCACACACACACACATACATACACACACACACACACACACACACACACCCAGACTGTGAGTGAATGGCCATCATGTGCATAATATACTTCACACACAGACACACACATGATAAGAATCTCTTGTGCAAACACACATGACAAGCTCCCATGCATATTGCTAGAGACAGGTGAGAAGTCATCTGAGCACTGCTCATCATAGTCCTATCTCTGGTGACCGCAGGGAGGAAGGGGCAGCAAATGTCCATTACAAAAACGCACATATACACTCATGTGCACAAACACACACACCCTGCTCCAGTCTCAGTGTCTCCCAAGATGATGGGGGGCAGAACATCTCTGTATCTCTCTCTTTCTCACACACACACACACATACACACTCAAAAGACGTGTCAGTCACAAAAAGAGAAAACTATCTAATGTCAGCAAACTCGTTAAAATACCAGCCAGCAAACCAGCTCCCCCAAACCTCCCCACCCTTCACACACACACGCACACACACACGCACACACACACACACACACAC
>PYXC01001975.1:302500-377500 GCA_015244755.2 Tenualosa ilisha | reverse complement strand
TTGGCATTAATGACTCATAAATGAACGAGTTAAAGCACCCCCTTCTAATCTGTAGGCCTGCCATCAATCACTGCCTGTGAAACTCCCAACCGCCAAACAGCACACTGCAGAAATGCCCCATAAATCTCTCTCTCTCTCTCTTTCTCTCTCCCTCTCTCTCTCTCTCTCTCTTACATTCTCTCTTGATCGCTGCCTTTTTATCTACATCATTCTGGTCCTTTCAGCCTCTTTATCAGTTTTTTTGCCACAACTGTCTCTCGCTCTATCTCACTCTCTCTTTGAATCTGTACTTCTATTGTTCACACACACACACACACACACACACACACACACACACACACACACACACACACACACGCGCACACGTGAGGACGCGCGATGCAGTGTGATCCGAGTGCTGAGATCAAGCGAACTCCATGCTGTTTAGTCTCGACGAACGGAAGCAGGAAGTACAAAGAGGAGACGCGAGAAGCAAGCTCTGCTGTCTGCACCATCCCAGCACACAGAGCGTGCACAAAACTGTCTCTGCTGCTCGGCATGTCTCTGCCCACGCTCCTATGTTCCACGGCAGGTAAAAATACATAAGTACACAGATAGAGGAAGAGAGAAAAGGGCAAACAAAAAAAGGAGGAAAGAAATGGGCCGCATCCTACCATCAAGATCTAAAAAAGTAAACAACAGAACAACAGCACAAAAAGCAAGCACTGTAGCACCAAGAAAAACAATGACTGGAGAGTACAAAAAATAAAAAAGACAAGGTACAAAAAAACCAACAAGTTATTATGTTGACAGCGGAACGCATAAAAGAAGGTTTGTTGTTCCTCACTATTCCCAGTTCTTTATTCTGCTGGCGGTGGTTCTATTGGTTCTACAGGCCAGAGTGTACAGCTTGTTTACCATGGCAAGTGAGCCCATTACCTGGTTGGCCGTCTGTGCCCTGTCAGGGGTGGAGTGCATGGGTTTTAAAAGTAAACGCATCCCTGCCTTTGACCCGTGGTCCACTAACTACAGCCTCACTACAGACAGACTGGAACTGACCTAGAACTGTGTGATGCACTGCCTGTTTGTTTTAACAGTCTCAGAGGACTGACAGTTTCTCTCTATCTCCCCTTTTTCTCTTGCCTACGCTCTCTCTCTCTTTCTCACTATTTCCTTTCTTGTCTAGCTCACTGACTAGCTCATTCTCTCTCTCTCACTCACGCACTCTACGTGCTTTTCTCCTTCACTTCCCCCATCTCTATCTCTCTCTCTCTTACGCCAACATTCTCATTCTTTCGTTGATCCTGTCAGCCCTTGAAATATGTGTGTACAGTCAACCACAACTCAGACAACTGCAAAGCAAACATATACAGTTCATATTACGCTAAGTAAATGCAGCCAGAGCGCTCACACAGCTAAACACACAGATGCTTGTGGAAATACTGTGATATGCACATTCAAAGGCAGCAGATAAAAAGTTAAACTGTCAAATCTTCATACACAAACACATGCGCGTGCAGGCACACACGCACACATACCCACCCACACACACACACACACAGCATAAATCCTTAGGAGACGGCACTGATACTGATACTGATGTGAGTGGATCCAGTAACACCCCTGTCTAAATCAGAGAGCAAACATTTACTTTAATCAGCAGCAGCACTGCGTCTCCATAGACACTTTATCCCAACACATTACGAGCAAAGAAACATGAACCATGGCTGAAATAACTCCGTTTTACAGCCCTTAAATGTTGCCTTTCTGCACAAGTGGCCAGGACAAGGATTCCCCATCTGTGGAACTGCACTGGCCTGAATGGACAGCACTGGTAATTTGACCATTTGAGCAGATAAGTGCTCTGTTTAATGGATTAGAGATATTGATTGGTACAGTGTTCAGATGCAGTGATCTAGTCGGGAAACGGGAAAGAGAGAAAGAGAAATGGAAAGACAGAGAAAAGGAAAGAGAGAGAGAGAGAAAGAAAGAGAGAGAGAGAGAGAGAGATTCTTTTTGTTTTTCCTTTATACTTGGTGCCTTAAACAGAGGGATTAATCAATGGTTCTATTTGGGGCTAGGTCTTGCTGGTGAATTCCTGCCTTTTCTCCAGTGCTGATAAGAGCCTATTCAGCAGGACTATCCAACTGGGCTGTTTTATCAGCCTCAGCCGACAGCACAAAAATCCATCTTCGGGAATCTGTGTGTGTGTGTGCGTGTGCGTGTGTATGTGTATGTGTATGTGTATGTGTTTGTGTGTGTGTGTGTGTGTGTATGTGTGTGTGTGTGTTCATTCACCATAAAAAATGGGACTCAGCAGGTAGGAGTTGTATGTTTGTATGTTGCATCTGTGGGTGAAAATGTAACATGTATTGGCAATTTGTGTAAAACTTCAGTTCTGGTTGATTGTGTATGTGTGTGTGTGTTTATTAGTTCTGGGGGCTTCTGTGAATGCTTTGTGTGTGTGCATATGAGTGTCTGTGGATGACTGGGTGTGTAACATTAGGTAATTGAATGAGTGTGTGTGTGTGTGTTTGTGTCTCCATACGGCATGTGTGTGTGTGTGTGTGTGTGTGTGTGTGTGTGTGTGTGCGAGCATGCATGTGTGTGTGTTGTATGTACATTCTGGGTCTCAGAAGTGGGCTATGAATGCTAGGTTTGAGGAAAAACTATCATCAGTCCCACAGTAAGAGCTCACTACAGTGGATAGTGCTAGCAGCTGATGCCTGGTGCCTCGTCTTTCCCCTTCTCTTACACTCAGCAGGGCGCCGCAGACAGAAGGGCAGAGAGAGAGAGAGAGAGAGAGAGAGAAATTGAGAGGAAGAGAGAGAGAGGGTGAGAACTTCCTAAAGGTCCTGACAGTCATTGCGTCACCCTTGGATTCCCATCCATAAGGCAAAGAGCGTGGGGTGGTGGTAGCGTAGCGGTTAAGGAACCTGGCTAGCGTGCTTGTAGCCTGAAAAGTTGGGGATTCGAATCCAAGTTGCCACCGTTGTGCCCCTGAGCAAGGCACCTAATCCAAAGTTGCTCTAGGGGAGACTGGCCCTGAACAATTGATAGTTGACAAAATGTAAGTCGCTTTGGGTAAAAGCGTCTGCTAAATGTGTAAATGTAAAGAGCACACTCTTACATTCAGGCTTTTTCGAGACAAAAACATAAAGCATAAAGCAAATACACTGTTCAATACAAACAACAAACAAACAAACAGCTGTGAACACTGGGCTCTCTAAGGTTCTCTAGGCACTTGTGTTGGATGTTGCTGCTATTTGCGTAGCTGGTGCGGGGATCACTTGATCATTCGCCTGACTGCCTCTCCCAACAAGGTAGGGAGAGGTACTAAGGAAGACTAAAAACATCCATGGGGTTGCGCTCATAAAACACACCCCAACTGCATTGCTATAGCCCCAAATACAAGTTGCACATATGTACATAACAAAAGGTTTTGTTGTTCAACCGTTATTAAAATAATTAAACATTATGTTATGTTAAAATAATTAAAATAATTATGTTAAGTTTTATAATAAAGCTTTTTTGGAGCAAATTTAATAAGGTATGCTTACACACAAAAGAAAAGTTGTAGGAGAAAAACAACAGGTCTCACGTGAGGTTTTATTTGCATAGTAACTTTGACCTAATCTGACTCCGTTAAATATAAATGATCCGAATCCATTAAGTATAGAAGGGTATTCAACATTACTCACTGTTACAATCTTAAGATCCAACGATGCCAAATGTCTTGTTTACCCATTATTGGGCTAAGTCTGAGCTTGGTGTCTGCTCTGGCTACAGCTTACCAGCACGGTCTTAACTACTATAAATATTGTCTTCCTATCAATATTCTCCTATCTGTGCGTCGGTTTAAACGTCTGATAGTCCAAGTGCCAAAACTATCCAATACAGTATAACAGTTCAGTCATATTGTGGCTTTGCCATACCTTATAGCACTATGTCTCTTGGTGATCAGTTCAGCTAAGACCAATGTGGATCAGATTATAACTTATTATCCAAACTAAGTTGAATTCAGTTTCAGATAGAAAGTCAATCAAATGCATATAAAACTAACATTAACAGTCAGAGAATGGACATAGCCTGTCTGGCCTAGAAAGAAAATGGCCACATACAGAAGTTCTCCCCGAGCTAATTGTCACCTTCCCTTAAGTACCCAGTCTTGCCATTGTGTCAAATGCTAATTATTTCTATTGATAAGGACCATAGCACATTGGATTCCAAGGCCAAATGGCAACTACAAAGGGGGTTTTCTTTGAGGCCAGTTCATCAGCCATTGAATGTTTCAGAATTTATTTCCTTACGCCGTTACAAAACAGCTTTATTCTATCTTTAGACCTATCTATCGATCTATCAATCTAGCTAGCTAGCTAGATATCTAGCTATCTGTCTGTCTACCACCATCATGGTGCTCACTAGTCTCAGTTGAATGGCTCTCATAAACAGTATTTGACATTTAATCCTGTTGTACATGCATGACATCACTTAGCAACAGAACAGATCCTCTATTAGACTAATAAAATGAACACTGCTGTACTGTTATTTTTGGTGAGATGCCTGTCTGAGAACTTCTCAACACAATTCAGAGTTAATTAAAGGTCAAACACTGCATGACTGAATTACTAACATAAACAGATTTAGTGCATGATAAGATCACAGCATGTGTGTGCCTGTGGAATAAGACTGACTTTGTCCTCAAGACTTTCTGTAGGATGTCAGTGTAACTCTTTAGTAAAGTCTGAACTACTGAGGCCTAAGAAGCTCACTGTATATGAAGCCGGATCAGACCAGTGCTGCTATCATGGTTAGAACAAAGATCAAACAGCAATGATTTTGTCATGTCATGTAAACACACTGGTGGTCCATATGAAGGTCAGCATGTGTGTGAGTTCCATAGGTGTGTGTGTGTGTGTGTGTGAGAGGGAGAGAGAGAGGGGGGGGGGTCTCTCTGTTTCCTACCTGCTCTAGCTTCCAGTGGAACTCTGCTGGTCTGAAGGTGTCCACCTGGGTGAAGTCCCTCCGCAGCAGGAAGACCAGCCGGCAGTTGTGCACATACAGAGAGTAGTGGTGCCGGTTCATCTCTGATGGAACATACACACCCATAGACACAGACACACACACACAGACACAGAAAGAAAGGGAATGGCTAAGAGTCAGAGAATGACAGGGCACGCATACACACACACACACACACGCAAACGCACAAACTGCAAGACATTTTTAGCAAATGAGTAACTTATTGCTAGCAAATAAGCTGTCAACAGAACTAGAAACAAAACGTAGGCCTGGCACATAAATCTGACATCAAATACTGTTGGCCCAGCCATAAATCAAACAAAAGCGTAAAGCCAGATGTCACAATGCTTGATATCTCTGTAGAGTAAACAGCAACAACTTCACCGTCCCCCTTTCCTCAGTTCAGGCAGATTTCAGCAGCCTACCTTGCCTTCCCCTGTGCATAAAAACGGGACTATAATAAACATTGGGATTTACATGGTTGGCATACATTTCTATTAGGACAAATAAGAATCCTATGTTTTCAACAGGACTTTTCCAAATGGGTTTCTTCTCTGTGAATAACTGGTAGCATATCCCCAACAAGATGGTGAGGAAATATACTAGGTGACAGAACAGACAACTGCGGGATTTCTTAAAGCCTCCAGTTTAGTAGACTCAGTTGGCAGTGGCGTGTGCAAGTTGTTTCCCTCCAGCAGTCGTTACAATGACAGACAAAGCTGATCAGACCCGGCTAACGTGCATCAACATCTGCCATGCACCTCCATTTCCCATTTTTCTTTTGCATAAATAACACGGCACGGGTCCTGGATATCCTCAAGGTGACACACTTGGCACTCCCCCCTTCCATGTTGGAGGAGAAATCTGTCAGCGACTGAGCAATTCACAAACCAAGCGTCGGTACATCAGGGAGCATCTCAAGAAGTCATTAAAAGCCCACGCCGCCAATCAAACAGGGCAGCATCTGCAATGGGCAAAAGCGCACAATAAATCAACACCATGTGATGAGCTTTAAAGCCAGGGGGTGGGGGTGGGAGGGGGGTGGTGTATCCAAACGGTTGGATAGTCACCGGGAGTGTAACTCGTGGGGATCACGAAGTTGTCGGCAACATCGCTAGCACCACGTAGCATGGCGGCATCAGTGCTGTCATTATGGGCTGCTGGGCTTGTTATCAGCCACACATTGGCTGAGTAGTATTGACGTCTGCCACTTTGAATTACATGTGGATTCTCAGGCACTCTGGGGCTCTCCTCTGCCTCACGCTCCTCAACACAGTGCTTCTCAGTGGCTTTAAGCTAGAGTGGCTGAGCCGTGACAGAAAGAGAGAGAGAAGGAGAAAGAGAGAGAGAGCGAGAAAGAGAGAAAGAGAGCGGATTGATCAAAGGCTATACAACATGAATGCTTTTACAAAGGCCGTGAGTGGCTGAGTGTGTGGTGCGTGTGTATGCGTGTGTGTGCGTGTGTGCGTGCACGTCTGCGTGTTTGGGCGGGGTTCTATTCTATACTGTGGCTCTCTCACCACCTGAAGGGCCAAACATGTCTCAGCTGAAGTGTCTGTTCATGTCACTCCTCTTCACCCCCCCGCCCCCCCCACACACACACACATACACACACACCCTGACACACACCTCAGCCAAGCCCCCTCTCTCTCTTCTTCTTCATTGTATAAATTGATTAACTCTCTCCCTTGCTCAACATGATGGCACCGATCGATGCGCTCGGCAAAGTCAGCACCAGTGGCAGCTGGCCCAGCAGGCCCCTGCCTTCCCACTCGTCAACCTGACGTGGTGTCCATTCCCCCTCAGTGTCTCTCCAAACCCCCGGCCCTTTTGAGGCCACGGCCAAAAACCACAGGGGCCTCGCACCAATCAGGCGAACCTCTCCAGCGGCGCAGACACCCAGCAGGGACCACGGGAACTGAAGCCAGTGGTGCCAGCCTTCCTCTCTCTCTGCCCTGCAGGCTATTTGATTAGCTGCCCATAGGGGAGCCTCTCAGCCATTCACTAATAGACAAAATGAAATGTATGCAATCACTTCATGCCTTCATTTTCTTGTTCTCAGAGATTACTGTACTTTGCTGTGGGATAATTTAACAAATGCTAGTACTCAGTCCTTAGTTTCAACTACTGTCAAACTACGCAATTTCTCTCACAGTAAAATGACCTCACAAATGTATAGTTTCAAAAGCACACCTCCATAACGTTTTTCTTTCAATCTTATGGAGCTATGCCTCATGACTTTGTAAAAGACTGCACACATGATGTTATTTGTGACATACTCCGTCAAAACTGCCCAAACTGCCCAACTTTCCAAATAAACCCACAGGATATAGCCACTAAATGAAAAGAATGGATGCAGTGATTGTTATCTCATTTTAACATGCAATTAACCAACTCCCCCACACCCCCATACCCTCCCACCTCAACACACACACACACACACGCACACTCACACACACTCACACACACACACACACACACACACTCCAGCCACCAGTCTCACCAGTCTTGTCGGAGTTGCAGAGTAGTGTTTCCTTTTCTGCACGCAGGCCTGGGCTAGGCCCGTGCTTCATCCACGTTGCGATAGTAAACTGGTCTGTAAGGTTGTGGGGCACCACCCGGTCGGGCACGTTGGCCGCCTGCCGTCCATCAAAGCGAAAGATGAGGTCACTATCACGACCGCTGTCCGTCAGCAGGGAGGCTGTCCAATTGGTTGTTGCGCTGGGGGCAGGGAGTAGATCAGTGCTGCCTGAAGCTGCGCCTTGACAAAAAACAAATTATTTTAAAAATTACTACAAGGATTCATTGAAGGGTTTTAAGCATCACAAAGCCCTCTTGTGTTTTAATTAATATAAACTACAATATGTTCAGAAAATAACATTTTAATGATGATGGATGACTTGCATTAAAAAAGCCCTGTATAACATCATCCTATACATTGGCGCTGCTTTGAGGGACATGGGGGTGCGGATAATAACATACAAAATAAACAAGGTGCAAATGATGGCATTACTGAGTTTGGTTTAAGGCCACTATTCCACCTCAGTGGCTTATTCTACAGTGAAGTCACGTAGGGCTCAGGGAACAGAGAGAGAGAGAGAGAGAGAGAGAGAGAGAGAGAGAGAGAGAGAGAGAGAGAGAGAGACTGCTATCCAGCCTTCCTGCAGAGCTGAAATGTTAATACCAGAGCCTTCCCAATGGATGCAGCCATAGCCTGCATTAGATGTGATTACTTTCTGCTAGGCTACAGAGGCTCTGGTGTAGACGCCCTACATACTGGGAGAGACCTGACATATTCATCTCAGATCACAGCAGCCTGGTGCCTGCCTCTCTCTCTCTCTCTCTCTCTTCTCTCTCTCTCTCTCTCCCTCTATTACACTCTACACTACTCCTCCATTGCATTTTACCCCCTCTCTCTTCCTTTTTACCTGTTTTTTTCCCATTTCTCTCTCCCATATTCTTTCTCTCACACTTTTTCTCTCTCACCTTGTTACATTTACTTTTATTTCTCTCACTTCCCACTTCCTATCTCTTCCTTTTCATAGTACCCCTCCCTCCCCATCTGTCTGTCTCACAGGGGACAGGGAAAGAGCAGTTTTTATATTTCTCTGTCTATTTGCTTCTCTCTGCCTCTGCAGCCACTCTTTCACCCTGTCTTCCTTGACCCTTCCTCTCTCCCTCTTTCTCAACTTTCTCTCTCCTTCTCTCTATCTCTCTCTCTCTCTTCCAACCTGTCTTCCTCGACCCTTTCCTCTCTCCCTCTCTCTCAACCCTCTCTGTCATTCTCTCTCTCTCTCTCTCTCCATCCCATGTGCCTGCATTCACTCTGTTTTCCAGAAGGCCGAGGTGATATTGAATCTTCACCGGCGTTGGAATCAGCCAGGTCGAGACACGGCGTGATGTGACAGCAGCCAAGGGACACATTGAGCGATGGGCCGCCGCCACGCTCCGACTCCAACCGCCTCCTTTGCCTCACTCACACCCTCGTCAGAGAAAGACTGATGGGCCCTTTGCTTTTACCGTTTGCAATATTTATTCACTTCAATCGATATTGGCCAATAAATATATGCCCTGATGTCAACCAAGCATCTGGACCATTCTCTCGCCATGAGAAAAGAGGTTATTTTCTCGAAATGCTGAAACGACGGGTCAATGAGATTCCATCCAATAAACTCAGCTTTAAGCAATTTTTTCGCAGCGGCTCATCTGGCCTTAGCAATGACCCACGTCTTCTTTTCATCAGACTTTTGCATCGATCAGTTGCTCCATGCAGTAGGAGTCAAAGACAAACGAAAATGCACAGGTGAAACAGAACTGATAAAACCCCTCATTTCACCCTTTCTTTGTTCAGCTTTCGACACCAATAAAGGGATTTACAAGATTCACTCCAGTTTGTGAATATTCATTGCAGGAAGCTTCTGATCTAATTCAATTATCCCGTAAGTAGTTCTGAAACGAGAGGTGGAAGCCCTTTCTGGCAAAGCTCCGTGCTCTCCAAGAGTTTCTGTGTACTTGTGTACTTCCACAAATTGATGTTGCTTAACTTAAAAAAAAATACAATTACAATTTGTTTTATCGCATATTAGATAACTGTTATGGGGGTTTGCGAAACCTCTGACTTGCCAAGCCTGCATACTAAGTAAGGTGGAAAGAGACCTTTTGCATATAGATGAGAGTATGGAGAAGCTTAGTGGCCCATAACTCAAGCACTTAAGGACTCGGCCCGTGCTCGACCAATAAACTGTTATTGCTGCATATTGCATATTTAGAGGCAACTGCCTCTGACATCTCAGTTACCCGCCAGGGAAGAATATAAACACGGTGGTGTTGGGGAGACAATGAGAGAGGCGAAAAAAATCAACACACTTAATGGCAGGCAGGCGGACGGACCTATCACTCAACATTCAGTTCATTCTGGGTTCATTTACCTCACATAACAATGATTTATAATCCAGATATAAAAAAAGAAAACGTACTGACTTAATCTTATCTCAATTTCAAGGACCCTTTCACTGCAACAGCTTAAACTGTGGAGGTCATGGATTGCTTCACAGCTGCAAATGACTTTCTTTAGTTTATATATTTCTTTTTTTTTTTCTGGCTGCATGCAGTCAAAACCTCCTTTGTCTTTATAACATCAGTGTTGGAGTGTTATATAAAGACAGTTTAATTACTTCATTTGAATAATGCATGAACCCCTGTATCTTCATCATTACATAAAAGCAGACAAGACACTAAGGACAGTTCCATCTAACCACACAGGGACCACACATCCTTTGAGGATGTGACAGGTAACCATGACAACTTCTGAAAGCATGTAACTAGTGACAAAAAAAACTCCTAAAAACACTGCATGATCTGTTGTGGCACTCTACTTGACTGAGTCCTTAATGCTCAGCATAATTACACCAGTATACATGGTATAATGACAACTCAAAAGACACAAACAGCCTCATTTGAAATACAAACACTCACTAAATTGGGTACTTTCTTCTACAGCTCGCCCACAGTTTCGCAATGGGCCAGTCTCATAGAACAATACTGTCTCCTCTTCTTGATGTTTTTTGGGAGAAAAGTTGTGCTATTTTGTGTAATTAGACAATTTAGAGGGCCTACACCTGCAGCAATTTTTCTTTTGTTAGTGCTGGCACTCACCACAGAGCCTCTGTAGGGACTTCTCCGAGTACGTCTCACGATCGCAGCCCTTTCCGATGTGACTTGTCTGCAGTTCCACCGTAACTCTAACCGATGACAGTGGCCCATCACAAGTTTCCAGGTGCATCTTGGGAAACAGCTGCTTGCTCCCTGTTCCTGGCTCATAGTCCACTCTCTTATTCCAACCTGAGGGGGTGGGGGGCGAGGGAAATACAGAAAGAAAATAAAGGCCTCTTAAATGAACACTTAGCAACTGCACTATGTGAGCTAAAATTCCATCAATTACCATTTACAATCTTCACATTCAGGTAATTAGCGATATATATCGCTTTACTCATTAGTTTCCAACAGTCATCCAGGCAATACATTAGTAAAAAGTGTAAAAAGAGCATTCGCAGTATGATGTTGCCAACAATATTGCTGAATTTTAGCATACTAATCAGTGCCAACTGGACTGTTGATTTATTTTGTGTGCCATTTAGCTAGTTGCTGTAGCTCACATGTTTTAGACATATGTCCTCACTGTTTGAAATATCAGATAACATTAATGTTCTCAGTTCTTCCATTTAAAGAGACACAATAAATTCAATTAGTACATAGATATGGCTGTTGGTGGTTTTCACATGCCTTTTAGATGGATAGCTCTATAGTTTCAAGACTTAAAACTCAAAAACTGTTGCTATAGTTACAGAACTGCTACAAGGCAGAGCCTGGCTCAGATCTGGGCCTGATCCGGCCCTAGCTCACTTCAGTCCCCATCTGGTGGGAGCCTCAGCGGCAGTAATCTTGGGGCAGCAACCATCACTTCAGAACATGCTGGGCACCAAAATGAGATGCGGGAGCAAATGAAAAGGGCTCAGTAGGGAGTGCCCAGCTTCAGAAGCCTCTATCCATTGCACTAATAAAGAGAGCTAAGGGCCATAATCCGCTTGTGTGCTCCTACCTTCAGAGCTGCTAGCATTCCACTGTGCTGCTGATGATGACAAACCCACTGAGACTAAAGATGCTAAATTGTTAAATTTATCTCCAACACAAAATGATACTGTGCAAAAAGCATATTTATTTGGTATCATTCGCTTGGCTTGGGTAATGTGTTTATGCCAGATTGTTAGCACAATGACACAAGACTAGTTTCAAGCAATAACAGCCAATTACAAGTTACAAGTTACAAGAAATCTTTGTTAGCTCAGTAACTGCACAAGATCAATTATAACTCTGCACACCAAAAATGCTATTTATGTATATATATATATATATACATGTTTATGTATATTTTTGACATGACAATCCCCATATTTTGGTATTGTTAGTATTGTTTTCAGTTACTGCCTATTTTTGTGATTGGAATGATATTGCAGTATGTAGCTGTAGCCTGACTAAGTACACTTTCCCATAACTTCTAGGTGTTCAGTATGTTATGGATTGTTATGGCTGGTCATAAAAGTCACAACTTTTAATATTTTGTTAGCATGTTCAATTCAATAAAAATAATAATAATTAAAGTTCCTACATGATTTAGTAAATTTGTAAATACTTTTATGTTCTGCTTGATTCAAGGCATCTTTCTCTTCACTGAATGAAATTTCGTATGGTAAATGTACAGTATAACAGCACTGTGGCAAAACAAGAAGCTTGATGACGTTATGAAGAAATGATCTACCATAGCATCTCTGTGATATTTTGATACTTGGTATAAGAGACCTCAAGCTCAGCATGTTGCCTGTGCTGAGCACAGCATGTAAATACACCATAGGGTTTGGGCACACACACACACACACACCACAAACACACACACACACACACACACACACACAAACACACATCCACATCCACACACAAACACACACACACACCACAGCGCACACATTGAGTATTCAGATACGGTGTGACTCTGACAGAGAAGCAGCACCCAAGGAGCCACACCACAGAGCCTGGGCATCACCATCTCCCATCTCTCCCCCGCCTGCTTGATAATTCAGCAGCCCTGATAGTTTGTATTCACCTCAAGCAGAAAAGAAGCTTTTCCCCGGGTGCTGACTGTCTTGACGGAACACCTTATTCGATTTTCATTGGCTCCGACACTAGATTAAAAGAGAGAGCTGATCGAGGCAGAGTTAGGTGGTCTAAGTGTCTGAGTGCAGGGCACATAAAAAACCTGCAATTCCCCCTGAACAAGCAGTCACAGTCATGGGGGGTTAGGGGGGCTCACTAACATGTGACAGTTTCAGGCGGGTGGCAAAACACCAGCTGTGTTTTGTTAGCTCTATTTGTTGCTGGAAAGAGAGCCATGTTTACAGTGGGTTCCACTGTGTTCCATGTACTGTAAGGGTGCTCTCAAATACAGACAGCCTGACAATCAACACATCTGTGACTGAAATGCCAGCTGAAGGCAGTTAGATAGGAGGCTGTAACGTCTTAGGCCAAGTATCGTGCTGTATAATAGGCGTATATTTGCTAATGGTAAATGAATCGAATGGAATACTTGTTTATGTTTGCAGTCACCAGGGAGACAGCAGAAGTATTGGGTTTCCCAAAAGCATCTTAAAAGCAGCCTTAGTAGTTCAGAAAGTCCATTTGAAGGATTTCTTGATGTTTCACATATGTCGTGCATGCAATGAAATACCAAAGATATTGAGTAGATGCTGTGTACTTTTCTAATGCGAGATCATTAAATCCACTTAATTTAGTATATTTATAGTGATATTAATGTAATCTCTTAAGGTGTTTTATATGCAAAATCTGGAGCAATACCATTTCTTAGTAATCTATACACCATAACTGTAAAGACCATGTGTAAATGTCACAATCTCTCAATAGCTTTATAGCCTCATAAAGTGCAGATAATAGACGTATTTTCATGCTTAGGTAATATCAAACATCAATACTATTAGTGATTTTAATCAGTAATCGCTATGTGCCGTGATTGCTAGAACAGCAGTGAAGCTGTTGTACTGTGAAAGCATTTAACTTTGACTCCCACAGAGATCGTTCAAGTCCTATTTGCCTGCACTTGCTTTTGTTCTTAATGCTCTGCTCGTTTCCTTAAAGAATGGGAAAGAAACACAAAAGCCCAAATAGGCTAATTCAGGTATGATAAGGGGAATTAAGACCTGACTCACTCAATTCAACTTCTGGAAAAAAAAGAATGAAAAATACAATGTGAAAAGAAAATACATAACAAGCATTAACTATTTAGCATTAACTAATAACAAAACATATTAGAAGTTATTCATACATTGGAACTAAAATAAAAGGTAACTAAAAAAAAGGTCAACAAATAAAGTAACATAACAAAGGAAGAGCATAGCACTGGCCAAGGCCCGACGCGCAAGCTCTGCTCAGCGCAGTGACGAGTCAGAGGGAGACTAACGCGTGAGAGAGGGCCGGAAGATGCAGCTTAAGTACAGAAGACTCAGCCCACACAATCACACAATCAAGAACCAATCACCTAAGGAAAAGACACACACAAACCAGACACAGCACACCAAAGCCAACCTACTTCCCCGGTATGTGCATAACACCTTTATTTTCAATGCATAATGAATTCTTCTGTTCAGTTTCAAGGTACTAAAGCTTTTAGTGTAATAGTCCACTGAAGAATTTTCATCACTGATTACAAGAAACTGGATTCGAGTTCGAGAAGTTCTGTGTCTCGTGTTCATGATTGTGCAATCAGCAGGAACTTGAGAACAGATGCTGTGCTCAGGTAGCACCAGGTGCCACGTTGAGACATCTTTTTGCTGTCACTGAACACACTGATATTATGTCTGACATGGAAATAAAACAATAAAAAGTTGCTCAGAGGTTTCCCTGCTTCTGATTTAGAACCGATTTATAAACAGCAGAGGTTGCTGATTGGAGGAGGGACCAACAGCTGCATTTCATCTCCATTTGGACAGTCATGATGCATGAATCAAAAAACATGACGGTCATGTTGTAGCCCTTGATACGGAAGTGTTTGTAGACGTTTGAACTCAGCCAAACAAGTCAACAAAAACTGTAGGTAATGGTAAATGGGCTGTATTTTTATAGCACCTTTCCATCGCTTTGGAGCACTCAAAGTGCTTTACAATTTGTAATTGTATTCACCCATTCGCACTCACACATCAGTGATGGAGGCTAGAAAGCAAGGCGTCAACCTGCTCACCAGAAGCAGCTTGGGGTTCGGTGTCTTACTCAAGGACATTTTGATAGCTATTTGCCGGCTGTCAAACAGCATCTGTACCTCTGGGCCACTATTGCTCCCCATGGGTATGGTGTTTCTACCAGAGCTGTGGTGAATGTTGTAGACAACTAGCTGCAGGTCTACTTGGTATTTCAGAAGAATACTGAAAATGGTTAGTAGTGATTGAAGACCTTTTCACAATCCCTATGATATATTTGCCCTGTCATCCTTCTAAATTAGTATTTTGTTAGCAACCACACCTGTCTCAAACCATCTCTAACTTTCAAACCACTTAAATGAAGTTGACTGATGGCACTTTCTGATGTCCCTTCTTGTCTACAGCCAGTCAGTGCTGAGAGTTGACTAAGTTAGGCTTCTGTGTGTGCATCTCCTGAATTACTCACCAAAGAATCCAAAACACTCAATACAAAACACAAATAAACTAAATGAATACATATATATACATAGTGTATGTTTTGCAATTTCACATTTCACATAATGCTGTCTGGGGGTAGAGACAGTGAAATGATCCGTCATGAATATGGCAGAAATCTCTCTGGGTTGTTTTTTGTTTTCTGCAGCTGCTGAAGAACCTTGGACACAACAAATATATTAGAGGGCAACCAGGCGAGAATGGAGGGGAGGAGAAGGGGGAGTATGTGAGACTAAACAACAACGCAACTAGTGCGATATGCATGGCTTCACTAACACACTCGCTCCCCAGAGAACATCCTTTGGAAAGAAGGGGCAGAGAGGAAGAGAGAGGAAAAGGGAACAGAGGAGTAGTAATTCATTTACGTGTTTTTGGAGGCCAGAAAGACCCACTTAGTAAAGTGAAGCTCTCAGTAAAGCCAAGTAAGAAATGTCAAATCATGTGCTACTGTTGCCTAAGCAGGAAATCTAAATAAGCGCAGCTATAGCAGCTTTGGAGGTGTTTTTAACGTTCTGTGCTTGTATTTGTTTGAAAAGGCATAAATGGTTGGTGAGCCTGATCTCTACACATTATATTTTGTTCTGGAATAGGAAATAATACCATGCTTTTAAATCAATTTTACAAATGTCAAATTAAAGCCACTGGACATGTCCCCCTGTCTGTCTGTTTAAAAGCCATTTTGACAGCACTTAGATGGCCAACTTGACCTGAGTGCACACGAGAATGATGTCATCACCGCCATAAAAACTCTCTAATGACTACATGAGCAGCCATTTCTCTAATTGACCCAATTAAGCCCTGAGTTTCCAAGCCACCTCAAAAGCTTTCAGCATGCTTTTGTTAGCAAATGCTCTGCATCAAATTAAATGACTTGCACACTTCTCTGCCTCTCCGTCGGTTGTGAATAGAAAACACTGTTCCATTAAAACTGCCATCAGTGATAAATGACCTTGCTAAACATACAAATTATACTTAGCAAGGCTGCTGAGTGCTCCAAAGACATAGTGCCAAGGAGGAAAACATCATTAGTTTGTGAAACTCTCTGAAAAGTCCTCTAACATATGGTAAACCGCAAGTGGCAAGTCAGAAGGATGATCATTCTTTGGCGGGTGATTGGGACTTTGTTGTCAGAGGGGTGGGTGTCCAAGGAGCTGTAATCACACTGTCAAGGCTGCGCGTGGCCTTTGAAAAGGAAATGGGGGGTAGAGCTCCTGTCTTGTGTCATTTCTGGGTCTGATGGGCACAGAAAGCTCCTCGCGCTCCTGTAATGCTCTCGCCGTGCACTACTCTGCTCATGCTCACTGTGAGGCCTGTGTCATTCCACTGCATAGGTACACTGAATGGTGGGAGTGTCATGCCCAGGCTCTTAGAGGGGGACAGAGAGATCATGTCTGACAGAAGGAATCTGACCATAGAAAAAATGAGAGACAGAGAAAGAGAAGAGAGAAGAGAGAGAGAGGTGGACAGAGAGAGAGAGAGAGAGAGAGAGAGAGAGAGGGAGGTGAAGACAATGAATCAAAGACAAAGAGGAAGGTGGCGCTACAGCTCTGAGGATTACACGCGCTAGGAAAATGGGGGAAAGTATCGAAGGACGGCTGCCTCGTAACCTCACCCCACACCCACCCCACATCCCCGTCTCCCCAGCACCTCTCTCCACTGTGGCTGCCGCGGCTGTCACTCAGCTCATATTTACAGCCCCTTTCATATTCACACAGTCACCTCGCTGACAAGCGGCCACACCATTTGTGCTCATTCTCCTGTGCCTCTCCCTGTCATTGCCTGTCAGCGGCCATGAATGAGACACTGCACATCACATCGCATCACTTCCACGTGCTCACTCTCACTCTTTCACACTCTCTGTCGCTTTTCTCATGCTGTCTCTCTGTCTCTTCTTCTCTGTCCGTTCGTTCCTCGCTCCCTCTATCTATCTAGCCATCTCTCTTCACCTATTTTGTCTCTCTATCTAACTCTCTCTCTCTGTCCATTTCTTTCTCTCTATCTCTCACATACATTGTCTCTCACAAAAAAGAGGGGGCCTGAATGAATAGAGGTGTCTACTCGCTATCAGACAGCAGAAGCCAGGCCCATATTCCATAAGCTGTCAGAATAAATGAACTCAGATATTGTGCAGATGGCAGGGAAATTGCAGCATAGGAAAGGATAGGATGGCTTTGATCGCTGAACTTCGGCATGCTTCAGAGCTGTATATAACAACACGGAACAACACAAGCACATCAGTATTGCTGGCCACTGCAGTATTAAAAGGTCCAGAGGTAATATAGTCAAAGGTGGCATTTCTGTGTGTTATAAAGAAGCCTGCCCTTTAGCTGGGGGCATAGGTTCTCCTCTGCAGTAAAAAGCTACACTCTACTCTGCGCGACTAAAGGCATTGCTGCAAACACATTCTATTGCCACACTCTTGGAAATACAGTTGCCATGGTAGTTGGATGGGCTAGAAATTGGCAAAATTGACAGATCACATCCACTCCCACCAACAAATCACCCTCTTTCTTCGCCCCAGGTGGAGTTTCATGGTTAAGTCTGTGTCTAAAGCTGGGCCACCCTGTCAGACGTGAGATATGAGCCCCAGTGCAGATGATCCTCACCTTCCATTTGTTTTAATTTCATGCACAGTGCAGCGTAATGCCAATTGCCAACAATTTCTATCTATTGCACAATGTGAATCAAGTCAGGTTAAAAATGTAGCGGGCAGATTTGTGATGGTGCATTCTGGGAAGATATGCCCCAAAGCTGAAATTTGCTTCTTACAGGAATAAATGGTTTAAACCAGGAGTTTTCAAACTTAATTGGACTGGGGACCTCTCATGAAGCAGAAAAATTTCCAAGGACCCCTCATAATCGCAACACAAATTTGACTGTACAGGATTATATCCATTTGTTCAGTTAGATGCTAGATGTTATTTAGTGGCAAAGTTTTTCACGGACCCCCTAACAATGCACTTTGGACTCCTGGGGGTCCCCGGACCCCAGTCTGAGAACCAATGGTTTAAATAATATATATTTTTTTATTATTTTAGAACAGTTCATCAGAAAATTTCTATGGAAAAGTTATTCTTATCCACCATACATACGGTACATTAGTTTCAATTTCATATAATCTTATTGTTATGTACAATTTTAAGATGCAACACACATAAGCCAACACATAAGATCTATTCCGGGTTAGGGTTATAAACAGTAATACGCCCATGGGGTTCACGTCTGCAGTCATTTTTTCCATCCACCCCTTCTCTCTCTGTCCCACTCACTTCCTATCAGTCTTCACCATCCATTCCCAAGGCAAAAGTAAAAAAAAATACTTAAAAAAAAGGTTACAAGGTTGCTATGGTGTTTCTTGGGAGTCAACTGAAAAGCTGTGACTCAAGGCACACTAAACAACAAAGGACTCAAGGATGAGAACAAGCCAGAGGATAAGCTCTAGAATAAAAAAAAGCTATGTGCAAATTACTTACTTTGCAACCTCAAGCTTACATAACACCTTAACAAGCTCAAATCAAACAAGCTAGTCAACCAAAGATGTCACACTGGCAGTTACAAGAGACCCATAATGCTGACAGACTAATACATTATTAATCAACTTTAACCTGGCGATGTGAGAGGATTTCATCTAAACCAACAGATTTATTCATTGCGGTTTTATTTCCCCCCAACCTTGATCGGTGCTACTAGAGTATTCTGTTCATTTGGTTCACATTCATCTCGTTCCCGGTGCTGTGTGTCATCACTACACAGCTCTATTCTGTCTTTGATGAGAGGTAGTGCAGAACTCCATCCATACTAATGGACCCATGTCAACTTCATGGTAGTCATGGTAGATGCAGCATGCTGTAATGAGTAGTGTGAAAAATCACTGTGGAGTGATATAACAGAGTCAGGTTATCGTCTGTCTATAAACGCCATAACAGTATGGGTGGCCTACCAAGTGACCTGAGCTGTACTGTCATGACGACCAGTAATACAACACTGGTATCTACTGTAACAAGCTACCAATTAGGTGTATCAATACCATCTTTGTCCTTAACATCTTACGAATGTCAAGGCTGATGTTATTTAGTGTTTTGTAGCAATTGTATCTTTCTAGTACAATGAGTCTCTAGGGCACTGGCATTTACTGAATTATATTGACTGATTATAAAACACTGTTTTAAACCTACATCTAAAGATTTGATATTGTTATAGCAATGGCTCATGGTCACCTCATAATAAGAAACAAAGCAGCTTTGCTGTTTTTTTATGCTCTGGTGACAGCCTTCTTCGCAGAACTCAGAGTGGCCACTTGACCTGAATATACTGAAAACTGATGCCATAATACCATAGCAACATGGCAATTTAGATGAGCGGCAAGCGGCATTGATACACTCTCAACACACATGGACTTTCTTTGGAAAAAGACACATCAAATGTGGGATCTGAGCATTCACACAGCAATGCATCTATCCCACTGATGTTGCTAACCAGCTGTTGTGTGAATGTGTTGTGGGTGTGTGTGGCTGAACAAGCTTAATGCTTCATCTTGTAATGGGCAAGTGGTCTGCTGAATGATAAGATTAAGAAACGAAAAAAGAGAGATGGAAGAGAGAAAAAAAGAAGACTTGGGAGGGCCCCTTAGAGAGGACAGAGTTCCCAGATATTGATCTCTCTGTTTAAGATCACTACAGGCGTCTGCCGTAGAAGACAAATGAACTGGCTGTAGGATCAAAGACACAAGCAGTTAGTGCTCTAGCCTCCCAGAGAGTCCCTGCCATTGCCATGAAAACCACTAGGCAGAGCCAAGAGAATCAAACCCCTAATTTGGGAGGCACAGTACTACAGTGGCTACAGATAGTGGCACCACTGACCTTGCCACCCAGGCTTGCAGACGGGCTTGACCTCGATGTTCACGGCCACGCTCTCTGTCGCCCTCTTCTGGCCACAGTCAAAAGCGGTAACCATGATCTTGTAGTGCTGCTGGTTGTCATAGCTGAGCCTCTCGGTGTTGCGGATGTTACCTGAGGAGCAAGAGAGAGGAGAAGGGGGAAAGAAAAAAATGTGAGTAAGTTGAAATTCATAAAAGAAAATCGCTGCTCTGGTGAGAGCAATTGAATTTATTTGTTTGTATAATGAATAACTATCGATGTATGCCTTGCATGTCATTCTCAGAAGAGTGTATCAAAATGAAGGCAGTGTTGATGCATCAGGGTGCTTACCTGACACGCACAGTATGTGCTCTAAATATAAATACATATAAACATTCACAGCATGTCTGATCTACGAAATGACCTTGACAGAGTGTCAAAATATATATACCGCGAAACAGCTAGGGCCTCTGATTTGCAGATTTGCAGATGGCATGAAACCATAGAAACCACAGAGTGTCCTAAAAAGCTTCTTGTGCCCTCCCATGACAACCCAGAGATTAGCCAAGAATGTCAAATTTATCCTTGTTTTCTTCTCCTTTAACTCTTCTATTTTGAGTGGGTTTTTGGCTTGACTTTGACTTTGAAGTGGAGACGCAAATTGCTGCATGGCAGGATGCGACTTTGGGACCCTATCGCTGAGGCCAGCGCGGCACGGTGCTACCGTGACGACGCATGATCACCTGACACTCTCGCACGTCGGCTGCTGGCCTGTGGTTATTTTTACCCACTGGCTGCATTTCAATGAGTCCCCCCCACCTCATGCAGTCAAGGAGAGAGGAATGAGGAATAGAGGTCAGGCTCACTGCGTTACGAAAAGTAAGCACACACAAACTCATGCACGCGCGCACACACACGCGCACAATCACACACACACACAACCTGGACTTCTCTCACATTCATGAGAGGCACATGGTGCTAAAAGTCCTTTCTGTTAACTTCCGTTTATCACACACATACACACACGCACACACACACAAACCACACACACACATATACACACACACATGTACACACACGTATGCACACAGGCACACACACACACACACACACACGTGTTAAAAAGAGACCGGCCTTGGGAAATTTCTCTTGACTCGACTGTCAGATTGCATGAAGGTGCAGCAGCTGTGTGCAGTTGTTAAGGATGATTATGTGCAACTGCTGTCATGTACAGTGAGCAGTTACCACAATCTTGTTAGGCGTGACGGGCCCAATTGAGCTGGAATGGAATGGATGGAAAAGCCTCACGGTGGATAAGACAAGCTTGGGTAGTCGCTGGGGTAAGGGTGTGGATAGGAGCGGGCCTTCGTCAGAACCTCTGTATAAACATCTGCTTTCATTAGCACTATAACCAGGCCACTATAAGTCAGACACATTCCAAGATTGGAGTGTATGGTGTTGTAATGTTCTTTCTCATTGAGGTGTTCATGCATAGAAAAATACTTGTTCACCCTTCAGAGGTAAAATTTATATTCATCATCATCATCATGCTCAGTTAAGTTTTTTTTTTAAAAATATAATTTTTTAAATTTTCTGTAGCTTTTATTAACAGAGCAGTGGAGAATAGATGGGAAAAGAGAGATGGGGGTTGAGGTTGAGAAATGGCCTCAGGTCAGAACCTGGGCCCTCAGGGACACTGGACTCATATGAGCTCCCTCTGTGTGGATTTCATCTCCACTGATTATTATTTTTTTCCTCTGTGTAACACAGGAGAAGTAAAAGTAACGCATGCATGGTGTGTCACTAAATAACCTTTTGTTATTGTGCAGGTGAATGGAGAAAACCCCATGTCCACCCCCGCCTGTCAGCAGTCGGCTTAATAACCATCACTCCGTACCAAGCATGATGAATGACACTGCACACTGGATGTCCAACTACAGTGAAAGATACTATAACTTTTGCTTTTATTTTTTTTTCCCCCTGACACAAAGACCGCTGTGTAGGTGCTCTCCTTATCGTCCTATGCAGTGGGTCTGACAGATGGCCAGTTCTGTGTGGTCACTGACTCATTCAGCGGTGTTATGACAACCACAAGTCATGTGGATGACAAGTAGCAGAGGGGTTGACTACATAATGGCATAATAGATTCATTTTTCTAGGTGAACTGCCTCCTTTAAAACCATCATCTTAGGTGAAGCATCCCTTTAAAACTGCCACTTTAGGTGAGCCCTTCATATAAAGTGTTACATTGATATAATGCAGGTCCTGCTGAAAGAGAGGAGACAAGAGACAGGCCATGCAGAGGACATGCAGGAAGCCTCTGATCAAAAGTGTACCCATGTGTGTGAGTGTGTTCTTATGGCAGCCATTATGCAGCATTTACAGAGGTTAATGCACTGGAAATAGAGCACTGTAACGTGAAGGGCTAGCCAACTGTCTTCAATAATCTGCATTAGCTCTTCTCAGGCCGATGTGGGCCAATTCCTCTGAGTGTGTGTGTGTGTATGTGTGTGTGATAAAGGAATAATGTGTGTGTGTCTGTGTGTATGATCCTTATAGACACACACACAGACACACACACACATACACACACACTGCAGTTATGGGTTATGAGGCACTAGGTCTAGGCAGCGTTTTATCACCTTTTTTAACCCCTTATTCCTTTATCTTCTATGGGATTTCTCTGTTACCTAGTAAAAGATGTCACAGTCCTCAAGCTAGTGGTCAAGATCACAAATCACTAATTCTTGGCTAACATAAGGTCAAGGTTATGGTCAAGGTCAAGGTTACTCAGCATTGGAGCTACTCTGCAGTTGACCACATGGCTCTTTGTCCCTTCACTGTGAGCTCTTAACACTCTTGAATGCAGGAATAACAAATCTGAAGTGGTTTAACAACCACTTCTACTCAAGATATTTAACACTTAGGACCATACATTAAATGACATGGCATTGCGAAAAGCCGGTTAGAGCACAGATTATGTGTCAGCTGAGCACAGAATTGCGACCTGTGTATTTCCTGCTCACACATATGCACTTATGGAAAGGTCAGGGGAAAAGGGGGGAGGGCAAGGCAATGAATCGAGCAGTCAGAGCACCGGTTTGCTCATCTACACTCAATTAAAAGTAACTTTTAACTGTTTGCCTTTCTAATTTCTTACTTTCACTTTGTAAGCGATCCACTTCCCTACATGTCTGGCTGCCGACATGCAGGAACCGCGAGAAGTATTTTTTTTAAAAAATGGAGGAGTAGAACTATTGTTCTGCATCATTTCTGGGCCGGCTCCACGTCATTCCAGGCTGCTGTCTCGTAACTATATGGGGGTTGAGTTGTGTTCTGTCTGATTGTGAGCAGGTTTCAGTGCAAGACTGTTGACCATGCATTCCTCCATTTGATGAGTGCATGGGGTTATCTGTGGCATCTATTTATTAGTATTGTGTTTAATTTGGGTTTATGTTCTTTTGTTTGGGTTATAGCATAGGTGGCAATGTGCATGTCCCATTCTCTTTATTGTTTTGTTTAATTTGAGTTATATTCTTTGAGTTATATTCTTTTATATTCTTCTTCTGTCTCTCTGCTTACCGTAGTAAGCCACAGTTCTGCCCTTTCCTCCCTATTCTTAGTATTGGCTATAGGCCATCTAGTGTAGTGACGTGTGTGTATTTGTGTGGGTGTTGCAGCCTCCCTGCTAGTTTGTCTTGTCCTCATTGATACTATGGGGGTGGGGGAGGGTTGTCCAACTGTGTTTGAGCGTGTATGGATGACTCACTTGATTGATGGTATGTGTTATTTACTATCTGTCTTAAATTAATAAATTATATCTGTGGAACTCATGTCTCTTGCCTGAGAGTGTACTAACCTGTGGGTCTATTGGGCTTAAGGGGTTAGTGTCATAACGGCCTGAGGCGCACCCCCCTCAGGTGGCGTAGTCGACTATCATATTTTAAATTACCTGGCCTCTGCTACATATTGTATTTTTTCACTATCGAAATGTTTTTTTCTTCAAGACTATTATCATTCAACTGCGCTGTGCTGACTGAACCTCTCTCTATATGTGTCTTGTGAGAACAGATTACGCTCTAGACGGCGGGGTGAGCACTGATTATCTGATAAAGGAAACATTAGTAAATAATATCGCTAAGAGTAGCGCTCGCTCACTCAGTATTTACAGTACTTGTACATCTGGCCCAGAGTGTGGAGATTACCAGTTCAATTTGATGGGCACCTGTGGCAGGCAGTGAAGGGGAAGTGGTGCATGATGGGATAGGCTGAGGTGTGAATTTGAGCTAGCGCTCCCATGAGCGTGCACACTCTCAGGATTTATCTACCCTCACACCCCCCAGAGACAGGAGTGTGAAAACACACCTGTCACCTACATCTGAGGAGAGAGAGAGAGAGAGAGAGAGAGAGAGAGAGAGAGAGAGAGAGAGAGAGAGAGAGAGAGAGAGAGAGAGAGAATCCCAGAATGCTTTGAACTGATGCAAACTCAGTTGAGTATGACCACAACAAGTATGTGTGGGGAGAGAAGCCTATAAATGAATAACATTAATGGAAAAAAATCAGCTGCAAAATCTCTGCACTTCCCTCTCCTCCTCTAGCTTCAGTACAGAACAGAAATGTGTATAGATGGAGGATAGTCCCATTTCTTAGCAGGATATTTCAAGGATACTGGTATAAACAGAGCATCGGTATTATTTTAAATGAAAACTCAAACCCAATATATATGTCTCCTCTGCCTTTGCTCTTTGCTGAAAAAAGTGGTATGATCTCTCTCACACACACACACACACCATGTGTGTTCCATGCTTTGTCCTCCATTGTTGTGGTCCTCAAAGAGTATCTCAAAGACACATGCAACTCAAAAAACCCCCAAAAAACTCTCATCTTACCTGGCTGAAATTCCTATTTTTTTAAGTAATCTAGAACTTCCAAAAATAAAAAAGCACATCTGATGTTCCTGCTGAAACAAAAAAAGTTGCTGATCCGTTCAGCAATACAGATCATTTTACAGCTGCAGAAAAACTCAATGCAGCTGGAATGTGGCACCGCCTTGCAAAGACGCAAAAATAATCTGAAAATTGTTTGTGACTTACTGTGCAAGGAATTGTGAAATTGCTGAGGCGTACATTTTGGACTCCTGATGATAATGGTGAAACCATTAAGAAAACATAATGATTTATCACATCTGCAATTACTGCCAATTTTCAGTGTCACAGCCCCTTCTCTCCTCTGCAATCTACCTATCCTCTATCCATTTCCTTTCCAATCCTTTCTTTCATTTTTCCCTTCTCTGTCTTTCTCTCTGCGGACATTACTGTGTCTATAAATCACTCTCTTGCCTTCTTGTCCTCCACCCAATCATCTATCCCTCTCACTCTCTCTCTGTCAAGCACTCATCACATTGTTGCTTCTCTTTTCTCTTCTTAAAATTAATTCACATCATATTTGCCAAACAGGTATATTCGCTGAGGCAATTTATTTATTTATAACATCAATGCATACAAGCAAAACCCTTTTTTTTTAAATGAAAAGGGGAGGGTAAATAAAGAAGCCCAAATGTTTTCTGAATTGCTATATCAAGCAGACTGTTCTGCCCATCATGTAGTCTGCTATTCCCTCTACTACCCCTCCTGCCATGTTGTTTATCCACTCCAATGCACTGTGAAAAAAACATACCCTGAGTTGAGTGGACCGGTCTGTTGCTCCTTTGTTTCCCTCTCCAAACCCCATCCCAGCCAACCCCCCGACCTGGTGCTGATGGCCCTGTTGTACTATATTACTCAAAATGGCCACATGCATCATGGCATGCTTCCTTGCCTCTAACTGAACCCAGAGACTAGACTGCAAGTTGCACTGCAGACAGGGAGTGTTGGGAGTTGGGGGAGTGGGGGGCAGCTTTGGAACCAAAGCCCAGCCCAAACCTACCAGACTCCTGCTACCTGACATGCACACGTGAGCAGCAGGAGTGTGTAGTGTGTAAGTGTGTTTGTGTGTGTGTATGGGGCTGGCTCTGAATTAAAACAAACCCTAAACACCAGATCTGTGTTTGCTACTGAGAGTCCCCACGAGGGCGAGAGCAACAGCCTGGCCAGACAGCAGAGAATGCTACGGGGGGATTGGCTGATCGGACTGAGTCTCCACTGATGCTGCCCAGGCCTGGATGCAGGCTGGACACAGGCGCCGCTGTCCCTCGCTCACATCACACCCATCCATCTCAAACACAGAGCCCGCCGGCAGAGCGGCAAAGCAAAGCAAAGCTCACTGCCAGATCAACAGACAAGCAAGAAATTGAATGTGAGGCGCTTGAGTGAGCCAGCCATCCACAGAGGTTGTGTGTGTGTGTGTGTGTGTGTGTGTGTGTGTGTGTGTGTGTGTGTGTGTGTGTGTGTCTGTCTGTTCTTTGGCTCTGTGAATTATTATTTGAAGTCACTTAGAGAACAAAAGAATGTAAAAAAGAAAGTAAAAAAATAGATAGGCACAAGCATTACATGTTAAAAACAAAATATAGTTTCTTCAAAATTCAGACAACTTATATTACTGCCCATTAGTATGAATTTTAAGCCCTAATTTTCCTCTTGATATATCTAATTATATCAGGTGAATTACAATGAGAGCAGATTTATAGTAATTTAAAGTTATAAAAAAGACAAAAAAGAGAGAAACTGCATTTAAAGAAAGGTGTGGCATTGTTACTTTATAGAGCTTTAAAATAGTGTAAGTGTGCATACCGTATGTGCATGTGTGTATTTGGGGGGGGGGTATTTAGGGTGTGTGTGTGTGTGTGTGCCACACTCACCATTTCGGTCGATAGCAAAGGGCGTGTGTGGAGTGACAATGTCATAGTTGCAGATCTGGCTGTACTGTGGTGAACAGTCCTGGTCCCAGGCCTCCACTTGCAAGATGCTGTCGTAGATCTTGCCTTCCGTCAGAGTGGCATGGTACACAGGCTCCCGGAACACCGGGGCAAACTCATTCACATCATCCACCTGGATATGCACCACCGCCCTGACAAACAGACAGAAACAGAGAGAGAGTGAGAGTGTGTGTGAGTGTGTGAGTGTGTGAGTGGGGAGGGGGGGGGGGGGGGGTTTAGGGGAGGTTAAAGAAAATGAAAGGAGAGAGAGAAACAAAAAAACAGATAATGGAGGATGACAAGGTAAGTAAAAAAATACAGAAAGAAAGAGATGAGTAGGGAGGGAGTGAGAAAGAAAGAAAGAAATAAAGAAAGAGACAGAAGTCATGACAAAGAGAGAGAAAGAAGAGAGTTCAGACAGTAGTTCTCTATACATCTTAAAAACATGTACAGAGACGTGTAGGGACTGAGAGAAATCAATACTCCAGTATGAAATTCAAATGACACAGCCATACAAACACATTAAGAAAGGCAAAATACTACACAATGGATCCTCACAGAGGGACACATGTTCCTTCATGATACAGAGCTAGCACCCAGCTCAGAATATCCCCAATTTTCTACCATCACTTGGCCCGAGGCCTACAACTGGAGAAGTGCCATTCTCCGAGGCCCAGGGAAACAGGAATGTGAGTGTTCAAATGGGATTACAACCTGATGGAGCAGCCGCTCAGAAACCACTCAATTTATACACACTTGATTTAATAATAATGTTGTCGTGACCTCTGAGCACACACTATCCGACCATGTCAAGAGCAGCTGGGACAGAAGCTGTATATAGTGAAGCTCTTGCACTCCACACTGGTTGGAAAGACTGAAACCAGGGTGTTGATCAGTACCATCTGAGGTATACCATTTTTGGAATGGTATACCACCCTACAGAGTTAGTACATGTATGACAGCATTGCATTGATGCCCTTTTTATGCCTATAAGCCTATGGAGGAATATATACTACTGGGGAATAGGGTCAAATTTTAACTAGTAGATATCCCCATATAACTTCCCCTGCTGACTATTGACATTAAGACAAAGTTTTTTTTGTATTGGACGTTTCCTGAAATACTTGGTCCATACAAGTAGATGAGACGAAAGAATTTGAATGTTAACACTAACACCTTTGGGATGCACTTCCTATTTCAGCAGGTGTAGATTGAAAATAAATGTGTTACAATACAGTGCAAATGCTATAGAGGACAATGCATTATCCATGGTATGGAGAAAGGTGGGACTTGTTTCATTATATATTAAATCACATCTAGAGGGTGTAAGCTTGTAGAACATATAAGTTAGGATATTTAACTTCTTTTCTTTGAATGGTAGCAGGCCCAAATGTAACAGCTGTCCATCTGATTCGCCTATACAGTGCAAGACTACTCAGTGAACCGTATGGAAGAAGGGAAACAGGTTAACACCATCAACTACATATTTTCTAAAAGCCTATACCTTTTAAATATGCTTTAAAAAGAATCAGGAAAAAGGATCCAGTGTATGTGTTTAGCGTGAAAATTGAACATTAACACATCCAGCATTTAATCTTTGCATACATTTCAATATATGATGGCTCACTGACATGCTGACGGACATGCTGCCCTCATTGGAAACATTCAGTCTCAAAGTGAGTGAGGACAGCTTTATTTCCCATACAGAAACTCGAGAAACAGGGACAAAAGTACGGGATGTGAGTATGACAGACAGAAAGATGACAGATCTGTACTCAGCAGATCTGTGCTCAGCGTTATACAGACAGATTGACAGGATGTGTGTGTGTGTGTGTGTGTGTGTGTGTGGGGGGGGGTCTGTATGAACAAAATCCTTGCCTTTAGTAATCTAATGTAGCAGAGTCCTAGAAATAAACGAACAAAAATTTGGCACCAGTCATGGATTCAGAGGTTTCTTCCAGAAAGAGCAATTCATCACTGAACCAAATGAGAGATAATTCCTCTGCAATTAGGACTCATTTACAATCCATTAGATTGCTATTTATCACATTTGATACCGCTCACTGATGCAAAAACCAGAGATGTAAATAACCCAAGCTCAAGAAACTTCCTATGTTACTGTATCATTACATCACTATCATAACCTCTATTTTTTAAGGCTTTAAGAAAAAAAAATATTTGAAATGATATCTAGTGCCCCAATGTAGTTACCATGCTTGTAGTTATAGCCAAACTACTTGATCTTAAATTCTGAAGTTTTCTTAAAGGTGTCAAAAATAGTGCAAGACAATCTGCACAATGATCTTTGACAATCCAAGTGACTACACCAAACCACCTCTCTCTCTCTCTCTCTCTGTCTCTCTCTCTCACTCTCTCACTCTCTCATCTAAGACCATGTTTGATGATAAGTAATACTGTCTCCATCTTTCATATGTCTTCCTAATTGAAGACATTAACTTAATGAGACCTGCATTTAGAATATCCTGCAGGGACGCTGTTCCCCCTCACAGACAGGACCACACACTTTTCATTACAAGCCGCACACGCACACATACGCAAACACGCACACACACACACAAAAGCAAAAAAGCACACTCCACATACACGTGTACACAAACTCACTTTTGTACACACAAAAACACTCACATACACACATGGGTGCACACACATGCTTGCGCACACAGACACGCACATGCACATAAACACACACACACACACACACACACGCATACGCACGGCGATACACACACACGCACGCGCCATACACACACACACACAGCCCTCTGTGTCAAAAGCCATTCATCAGAGATGACCAGGCTGTGAAATCACAGGCAGCTCCATGCCCCCACTCCCCCCTCCCCTCCCGCCTCTCTCTCATATCCTGAAGCACTGCTCTCAACTCCACTTCATCTTCCAGCTGCTGCCTCAGCCACCATTGTGCCCAGCTTGTCAAGCACAACCACAGCTTCCAGCAAGCTCTGCAAACATCTTGATAGGTCATCAATGCAGAACTACCGAGGGATATAGCATTAGGTAAGAGCAGGGTTTGCTCAGACACTCAGTTAGCCTTTGTTGACATATTTTCATCCACAATATATGTGGATTTCTCATTCTCATAACTGTTATTACAACATGTATATAATTGTAATAAGATTGTCTATAACATTCATAACATTCATACTATTACAGTGTAGTACTCTATTTAAAAGTATGTCCATCTGTTTTATACAGGTATTGAATGTTGACCTAATTCCACACTCCACCTGTGTTAAGGTTACTCAAGGTAGTGCAACATCTGTTCTGTGTGGACAGGGCAGCTGTAGCGACAACAATGCTGAAAGAGGTTTTGTCATTTCTTGGCTGTTGTAAAGGGTTTACTTTGCAGGTCTGCAGTTATGTACAAGTGGCAGTATTTTCAGGGCTGTTGAGACAGTTTAACAGCAGCAGAAACCCAGCAGGCATAACAGGCTCTGCATGACATTAAATAATTCATCTGCATTTCTGCATCTGCTTTTCCCAAACACACTAAACATTTCTCAAAAGTAGACAAGTCCCATTACTGCTGCTGTAGTAGAAGACCCAAAAGTGTATAACAAATTGTTAATCACAGCATCAGATTACCCCCTACACTCTTTTTTTTAAAGAAATGTCCAAGTAATACATACATATCCATTAAATTTGGACAAACCCAAGCCCTTTTGCACACTGTACATAAACAGCACATGGGCCAATAAACACACATACCTTTGACAAAGCAACACTGATGGGGACACAGACTGAGGGCAAATGAGTGACCAACAAGATAAGAGTAAGAAAGAAAATTAAACAAGAGGACAATAACTAAAATAAAGGAAAAAAAAATTAAAAAGAGAGAATGATGCATTATGACAACTCAACTCGCATGACTGCTACAGAGTGACCAGAGAAGCAAGGCGTGCAGATAAGATCGGCCTACTCACTTGTGTGACTTCTTCCAGCCAACGCCGGAGGCACCAGCCCCACAGTCATAGGCCTGGATGATGAAGGTGTACTCCTTCTGCAGCTCACAGTCGATGGGGCTCCGTGCCCTCAGGACACCCTCACCTGACGTGCGGTTCAGCACCACTGCCTCGAATGGGGCCTCCTGCCCATGGATCTTGAAAGCGCAGATTTCTCCTGCAACAAGGAATAATAGGCAGTGAGGCAAAAACAACACAACAGACATGAGAGGACAGCAAAGGTGAGATTCTAAATAGCACATAATGGGCTTTACTTGTAACTCAGTATGACATTGCCGCTATAACTTTCTCACTGCATGATACTCTGACCCAACACAAAAATACAGGACATTGTTTGCCTTAACCATTCACCAGCTCCTTGCTGAGAGAAAGAGAATGGCCTGTCTCCACTTGCAATTGCTTCATGAGGGAGTCACGTTGTGAGGTAAGGCACAGCAAGAGAGTGATTTTTTCCGACCACTTTTTTTTGCTCTCTCTTTTGCTTTTCCTAGTCTGTTATTGCTTGTGACTTTTTGATAGCCTTCATTTTCCTCCTTTCTAGAATACTCTAGGAGGCAGCCAAATGGGCATAGAGGTGCAAAACATGGGCAGTGGTGGCGTAGTGGTTAAGGCCACAGTTACAATTATTGTTACATTAGCCCTGATGTAATTGATAACTGACAAATGTAAGTCGCTTTGGATAAAAGTGTCTGCCAAATGTATATAAGTGTAAATCCATCAGCACATGTGTATATTAGTGTCCGCTAGCATGTAGCTATTTCACTCCATGCTGCTGATTTGTGTGTGTGTGTGTGTGTGTGTGTGTGTGTTAGGAACACCACCACATGGGCAACCTGAGTCTCCACTGCATTTAATTTTGGTTTTGCCTTTATGTTAAATGCAAAATGTGAGGCTGAAGACAGCCTGAACACCTTGATAAGTTATACAGCAGGTACAGCTATTTCGCACTAGATACAACTTCAAAACAAACCAAAAAAATCAACACTGCTGACTTGATAGACAAAATTTTTTTTAATGGAATACTGACATTAATATTCCAATAACAAAACTGCCCATCAAGTATGCAGGATTTTGCTTTTCAGTTTCTTTTGAAAATGTGAAATCTGAACCGCCAATCAGGAAAAAAGTTGATATTTCGGATCAAGAGCCAATCAAAGTACACCACTCCCATCTATACCCCACAACTGAGTAGCTGATCGGCTGGATTCCTTGATGGCTCAGTCATCAGCTATTCAGTTTGTTTTCCATTTGAAGAGCCAAGATAGAGTTTTCTTGAATAATACACAGCAGAATGGCATTTAAATGGTAGGTTCCACCTTTATTATAAAGACCTTGACTTTATATCCCCAATAGGGATGTGTATTTGTATAGATTATGTAAGCTCTGCCATGACTCATGGCTATTCACACTCACTCACACAGTAGCAAAGGTGCTCAGGTGTTTCGGCTCGTGCCTGACTGCTTTCTGTTGATCCAGAGACAAACAAACTACCTCCCAAGGGAGAGGGCGGACGATGGCCGTGCTTATGTAAGAAAGATCCTCTGTGTAGTGAAGGCTCACACGAAACCAGAAAGAAAATATCTGTTGACACCATAGCAACTGGGAGACACAACAAAGGACACTGTCTGGCCATTGTGTCCCTTTTTCAGCACACGTTGGACTTTGCAGGCGACTGCTTCCCAGGAGCTCTGTCTCCTGTCCCTTTTAGGGATTTGGGGCGTGTGCGTGTGTGTGTGGGGGGGGTTTGCTGGAGTAAAGCCGCGGCACTCTGACCCTGTGACGGCTGATATCACTTAAGAGGCAGCCAGCAGTGCTGAGAACAAACAGCAGCCGCGGTTCAACACTGTGTGCACTCGCCTTCTGTCTCATCCTGATAAGCCAAACTTTTCTCTCTCTCTCTCTTTCTCTCCCTCTCACACACACATACATCCTCCATCTCTTAATTTCTCCCTCGCTATTTCTCTCTCTGCTTTTACTCTTGCGCTCTCTTTCTCATCTTAAATCTCACACACACATATGCATTGGTCTTTCTCTGCGCCTCCTGCTCTCGCTCTCTGTCACTTTCTTCTTTTCTTTTTTTTTTTGTCTCTTTCTCACTGGCTCTCTTTTTTAAATCTGATTTAACCATTAAGAAAAAGAAAGCCCACCTCCCCCCCCCGCAAGTGGGGAAATAACAATTTACCCTCCACACAGTCCCTCGCTCTCCCATTCCCCCGGCTCGGCCCCCTCTTACATTAGCCCCTCAATGCCTTATCGAAATTAAATGACCGCCACAATAGGCGCCGGGCAGCAAGGTGCAGCAGAGGGGAATAAAAAAAATAATAATAATAATAATAAAAAGGGAGACACGGTAGACGGCATGTGAGCAGGGAGATAAGGATGGCAGCATCCTGCACCCTCAAAGCCATCCAAATACTCTGTTAGACAGCATGTGGAAATGTAGTGAACTGGAAGGGAAGGGAAAAGAGAAAGAGAGAGGTGAAGGGGAGAGAGGGAGGGAGGGGGAGTGGAGTGTGAAAGAGTACGAAAGGAGAGAAAAGCAAAGGAGGGAGATAATCCAACATGAGAACAACTCTAATAATCACGGTGCATGTGAGTCTGCGTATATGAATGCGTGTGGGGATAAAACACACAGCAAGCTGGAAAATGTTTCCACTTAGTCCTAAGGAGTCACACACACACAGAAAGAGAGAAAACTATTTTCCGCTCCGTCTGTCACTACAAATGTCTTTTTTCCCCTCAGATTAGATGCAGGAAGGGCAGTGGGGTCAGGGTGAGTGTCACAGGCAACAGCAAATGACATAGCAATGTATACGCAAAGAGTCACAGCACTGGGGATCCAGCCAAAGATTTCATTCATGTCAGCAGAAGCCTTGCAAAGCAGAAACCATCTTCACACACACCCTCCAAACCTCCCTTAAATGTAGCCTGATGACTTGACCATACATTGAGAACTCCAAACCCAACCTCTCCCCTTCACTCTAAGCACACACAGTTTTTAATCTATCCAGTTTTGTGTGTGTGTGTGTGTGTGTGTGTGTACAGAAGATTTTGGAAACATCCATTTAATTTGAAGTGGAAGTATTAAATCGGCCCTGACAGATGTGGTATTTCAGAGGGGCGATTTGAGCGCAAGCTCAGAGGGATCGGGGAAGTGAGTCACTCAGAGAGAGTAAACTTGAATACGCACTCGCCTCGCCGTTCATGCTGCACCTCACTCCCGTGACTTTTGCAGCAGAACACTTTGGTACTTGCCAGAAGTTTTTGTCAGAGTGCTGGGGCTGTGCTGGAGTTGGGATGTAGAGAGAGCAGTTAGGTTGACATATTGCTGTAGCATATTTTGCCTGCATTTTAAAATGGGCTCAGACCCTAGGGTTGAACATATCTACTTTCAGTCGGGGAGCAGCTCATCTTGTGAGCACAGAAATACATGATTGGCATATTTGAGTGACAAATCCATTCCTCTCATGACGTTATCAAATCAACCCCCACCAGACCTCATCAATTTGACACAGATTTCATGCAAAAAGTGTTTCTGTCTGTCCTCTCTCAAGCACACAATAAAACCACATCTTCAGTTAAACTTCAAGTTCATTTCTAATCATTTTCTTTTTTCTTTTTGCAAGCTGTCATGTCAGTGATTGAAAAGGTGTAGGTGGTGAGGACTGATCAAAACTACGTTTCCCAGCAGCACTTGGGAGGGCCTATATTGTCCTTCACAAGTGCTCTCCCACGCAGATGTAGTGCTCTCTATTCAAGCCAGTATAGTTACACACTGGATTACAGCATCTCTTCAGCAATGACCTGCTGACCCCACTCAGACTCCAAACTACACCCTACAAACAAGGAGAGGAGTAGGATAGAGAGAAAGGAGGAGAAAGAAGAGGAGAGGTGAAAGGAAGAGGCGGAGGAAAACGAGGAGGAGCAAAACAGACTTATCTTTTGGCCCCTCTTGAGACAGGCTTTTTTTAAGTTGTTTTTTTCCCTGTTATGTTAGGTAGTCCACAAAGGACTGAAAAAAAGATAAATCAGGTTGCTGAGAGAGCCATTGATTGCACTCACACCTTATAAATCTTACCAGCACATGGGAAGTACTTTATGGAAGTCATTCTCTCTCTCTCTCTCTCTCTCCTACTCTAAAAACACATATGCACACGGCACTATAAATGCTACAAATTGTATAATAATATGCATAGCAAAATATATTTTCCATTAAAAGCCTGTGCCCTTGAATACTTTTCACACAGTCTCCTTGACACTTGCAATCCAGCCCCCTGGCTCTTTGTTATGCTTCACTCAAGGACCACCTGTCCATCTGCCTGTGTGTGTGTGTGTTTGTGTGTGTGTGTGTGTTTGTGTGTGTGTGTGTTTGTATGTCTGAGTGAGTGTGTGTGTGTGTGCGTCTGTTCTGGCTCAAAAAGAGAGAAGAGGGTGACCATACTACATTTTCCTGTGTTTTCTGCATTATTTATATTCATTTTTGGGTAACACTTTATTTGAAGGTGTCTACATAAGAGTGACATGAGCCTGTCATTAACATGACATGACACATCTCATAATCATTAATGACCCTTCATTGATGTGTATGACTGTTCTTATCAAGTGTCATCCCTATCGCTTTTTGTAATGTCTACATTCCAAACAGTGTCAACTTCACATTGCAAAAACCGAATGACACTTAGAGCCAACACTCATAAACATTTAAAAAAGTGTATTTAATGTTGATGATATGTGTAACGCCATGCTAATTACAGGCTCATGTCACTCTTATGTAGACACCATGAAATAAAGTGTTTTTGTAATTTTTGTAATTATACATCTTTTCTATTTTCAGTTCCTGTTATTGTTACTGTGGTTTACTACTGTACTGATTACACTTCTTATGTTGCCAGTGGTGGTATCAGTAGTAGAGTGGTCAAAGTGATATCATCATACGCTATGCTTTCTAATCATCATATTGTTTTTGTTGTTGTTTTTCTGACCCTAATTTGCATAGCACGTTGGCACAGATTTTGATGGGTTTTAAAATGTGCTAAATAAATAAATTCAACTTGAATATACACTCATAAAGGTCATTCTCAAAGGCCTTAGTGCTTAAGTGAACATATGGTCTCATCTCCAAGTAGAAAGCACAGCTTTCAGTTTGACACCTTAGAGATGACCCTCAGCGAGCGTGTGGCAAACAGACGGCTTTATACATCCGTCTTTTATATTTTATCCTTTCCATTCCACTTCATGAAACACAGCAGTTCCTTAGGGCGGGCTAGTTTGGCGGGCTGCTGGATGGTGGTTTATGACTCAGAGAGAAAACCCAAGGGCAGTGTTTATTGTCGAACTGAGAGAAGCTTGATACGTCCCCCCAAACAGACACACGCACACACACACACATTTACACACACACACAGAAACACACACACACAATCCCCTATAGGAGCCTTTCATTTAGATAGGAGCACCTAATTGCATTGGGGAGATAGCAGCACCATCCATTTGACCCTTGGGCTAATAAACAGTTATAGCTGGGCCGCTGTGGCGGATGGTTGCTACCCTGGTGCTCATAAGCCAAATGAACAGGCTGGTGCAGATAGAGGAAATTCAATAGTCAGAGACAATCTGTATTAATTTTGCCAGGGCTTTGCAAAGAGGTAGAGGAAGGGGGAGGGGGAGGGGGAGACTGGTGCTGGGAGTGAGGAGGAATGTAATTATCATAATTGCTCTTGTAAAATTGTGGGATTACAATATCACATGGCAAACTACACTTTTGAAAAGAAACTCGGCATTGGTAGCGGGTAGCAATAGAGAGCCTTACGACCAACCCTATTAGCTTTAGACCTCACGCAACCACAGATGACGGCTCTCTGTGTCTTTCTCTCTGAATTTTTATCGTCTTTTGTTATGCAAAATACAAAAGCTCATTTCAGGAGTTCTAATTACGATTACAAGAGAATTAATAAAAAGGGGAAAAATCATTGTATTCCTGCTCCTTTCAGGGCAAAAATTACTCACAGCAGGAGAGAGGAGCTTTACTACAATGGGCCTAACACAGTGAGATCAGTAATGGTTTGGTTTCCCAGTGGGCTGTGGGCAGCTCCAGTCACCAGGCGGTGGCAGAGA
Organism: Tenualosa ilisha; assembly: GCA_015244755.2. Taxonomy (NCBI): domain Eukaryota; kingdom Metazoa; phylum Chordata; class Actinopteri; order Clupeiformes; family Clupeidae; genus Tenualosa; species Tenualosa ilisha. Next base: position 340,425 of record PYXC01001975.1, on the reverse strand, counting down.
AGAGAGTCCTGTGGACCAGGCAGAACCAAAAGCACCGAAGTGCTCCATGCATCGATTTACAAAACTCACAGACAGATGGATGACGGGATGTTGGGAGAGAACGAGAGAAGAGAGAGTGGATGCTATTAATAGTGCCCAGAAGCCTTCCCCTGGGCAGGTTCTTATGAGACCGACCCCCCCATCCCCCACCATCTCCCGCTTCATCCACCCACTCCAGTCGACCTCTGTTCTCTCCTCATTAAATATTCAACCACTAATGCTGCTACCTAGGTGTTGAGTTCAACCCCATGTCTCTGTCTCTCCATCTCTTTCTCCCCTCTAAATCCCTCTTTTCCTGTCCTCTCTCTCCACTTTCTGACTCTCATACTCTGTCTTTTTCTCTCCTTCATATTTCTAAATTTACTTCCCTTTTCTTCCTCCATCCTAGAATTTCTTGCCGAGCCCTGAAACCTGTCTTAGGTTACTGCGTTCTCCATGACAGTGATCTGGTTGCCACGGTCACGGGGTGGCGCACATGGAGTTCCCTGAACCGCTGGTTACACTCTCACAGGGACAATATTCTCAGCAAAAACAAACAAAACAAAAGTGAAAAAAGAAAAAGAGAAAGCAAAGAAAAAAATGCTTTAAAAGCGAAAAGCGCTGTCCAACCTCAGGCTCAACCCGCTTGTGAGAGGCTCATCATTCCATTTAGCAGGCCGTTCCCCTTTTTGGCAGCAGGTCTGGGGAACTGCTGACTCAAACCCAAATCAGGCCAACTATCCAATCCATCATTTCCATTCTACGTATATACGACCAAGCTTCACCTGATCTTTTCCGTATCTGACCTATAGTTACCCTACCTTTGCTATATCTAGCCATAGCAATGTTCTTTCAGCGCCTAAACCTGTTCCTGTGTCAGATGCCACCCATAAAAGGTGTTAGCTATGAGTTATGAAGGGGAGAGCTAGTTCAGAGGCTAATGACTTAGGAAAATAACTCATCTTCAAGGGCAGACCTGATAGGTTGAGAGGGATTTAACATTTTATGGACACATTCATTTTATGTTTGCAGTTGTAGTGAAGACAAAGAAAGCAATCACTAGACAGACAGCTCACAGGGAAATGCTTGAGAGGCAAAGTCAAATACCCTGTGTAAATGTCTGTTCCTAAGTCAGCTAGCTGGTGCCATTTATATTCTGTTTAGTTAAGGAGAGACAAATAATACACAGCAATCTCTGTAAGTTATGCCTGTAAACTTCCTTTAAATGTTCTCAGGGTTTCCATACAAATAAGTAGATTTTTTTGCACAGTAGATCATTTAGAATGACCTATGCAATCACTCTTACCCACATTCAAAGCTACCATGTCTGAGAAACTGCCAACTCAGCATGGATTCAACAGAGTCTCCACACATTGGAAGAAAATGAGAGAGCACTCATTCAGGACTGCAGTTACATTGTTGGAGAGAGGTAGAGAGAGAGAGAGAGAACTCTTAAAATGCAGCGTCTAACAATGGTATTTGGTAAATAAAGCTTTCAGGGAATATATCTTAGCATGGTTACAGCCAAGTCCCCACATCACTGGGTAAAAACCGAGAGGTAGGCCTAGATAAAATGCGAGACACAAAACTGTCTCAATTACACCACAGCCTATTACAGCTTACATTACCAAAATCATTGCCTGTACAGTCTCACCTCTCTATCAGCATAGTGCTAATGAGTGGTATCTTCATTACCTAGCATTAGCTCTATCTCTATCTCTGCGGCTGTTCCATGCCATTAAGCAGTTGATAGTTAAGTTGATAGTGTAGGCTTGTCACATTGTGGGCAGACCATCCGTGGAAAATGGCTGAGAATGTTGGTGCAGTTCAGTGCTAATGATATTCAGGAGATTTTAGGGATTTCACTGTTTGCGAGCACTCCGATTGCAGTATTTTTTTTTCAAATGACTATTGTTGTTATAGATCCAGGGCTGGCTACATATGAGAAATCACAGGTCTTGCATACAAAGGGCAAATAAAATAAAGTAAAATAAAGCCGCAAACAGCAATGTGGGGGTCTAGCTGAAATGGTAGCATCCCCAAAGGTCCCCAAATTTGTATATGTCCTAAGAATGGAGTACCTCACCCATCTACCAATTTTGGAATCTGAATGAGATATGAGCTAATTTTGCAAACTATAGTGTCATCAAAGGTCAAAGGTCACAGACTCCTTCAGGACGGTGTCATAAGTGCATGTACCAAGTTCATGTATGAAGACTGAACTTGAAACATCAAACGGTTTTGAGATATAACCACATTTCTTGTTTGATGGTTTTGTCACCATTTTCATTTACTTTGGAATTTCAAAATGGCTATAAGTAACTTTTGTGAGGAATGATCTGATGACCATGTGTGCCAATTTTCGTGACAAATTTCAGGCAAAATTTGCGCCTGCTGAAAAATGTAGTGTCTCTTTTGACAAAATCCAGAATGGCGGAAAATCCAATATGGCATAAAATGACGTCAAAGGGTGTGTTGAACTCGGTTTGATGGCTCAATTCCAACGGTACCTTATTTTTGGAAATTGGACATACTGTTCAATAAAAGTCAAATCATATAATTCTAGAGAGTGACATTATGAATATCAGTGCTCTCACTGAATTTTTTTTAGAGGTATATTCTGTCACATACCATCTGCAACATATCAAGTGCTGTAGGACTAAGCTTATGTAGCTACACCCATTGTTTCTGTCTCTGTCTCTGACAAGTCTAATCTTTTTTTCTGTAACATGGGGAAAAGGCCTCTCCTTAACATGAACATGATTACCATGAAATTAATTTGATAAAAAAAAAACAAAAGAAAAACAACCGAAACAACTCAACCACCCTTTCCATGGGGAGTACATGAACATTTCCATAGCCTACAACGTTGTAACAAATATGACAGTACTGCAATTAGTGGGCATGAAGGTGCATAAGGCTTTGAGGAAAACTCACAACAAGGTAACTCCTAATAGTCCTATACTTGATCCTAATGCTATCATTACAATGTTAATATTACTAAATGAAGTACTCTAAATTGTTATTATAAAAATAGATACAAAACATAGGCTACCAAATGGAACATTTTTAAAAAGAGCAAGATGGTGTCCTCATTCTGAACAAGTTTACACTTAAACTCTTTACTGTAAAAATATATATATACAGTCAAAAAGTCTTGAAATGGAAGGGAACAATAACATAAGTCTTTTTGATTAACGTGTTTAAGTTATCATTGAACTACAGCTATTTTAGACTACATAACTGAATCATCACTAATCTAAGAATTTCCTGCAATGGACCTTAATTAACTAATAAAAAATGCTTTAGTTATAAAAAATAAAAAAAAATTTAAGCATAACACACAAAACGGGGATAAACTATAACTGGCAGATGAATAAATTGATTTGTGTGATATGAACCAGAACCACGCTCTGATTTCAACCAAGCACCAGACCTCTAACGGTCACTACATGCAGCAAGCAAGGAAGACAGTGAGACAACCTGAGATAAGTGAATGTTTTCATTGGAGATTTGAACATTAAACCCAAACATATAATTTGTTTTGATAACCTAATGTGCCATGATAATAATTCTGTTAGCATATTTTGGTTTAACAGCAGTTGTGTAGGCTAGACTATCTCAGAGAGACAGATACTGCTAGAATTTGGCTTTCAAATCATAATGGTAAAAGATATAACTCTGAAGTTAATTAGACGCGATGCAGACGTATTTCCAAGCTTTTCTTCTGAAGAGATAAACATAATTTTTGTAAGAAAACGTTAGCCCACAGGAAATGGTACCCTGGCAGCTAGCTACTGAATGTGTTAGCACTCCTAACCAACTAACTAGTTAGCTATCATATCTAGCTAGTTAGCATTAGCTTTTACTCCAGATCAAGCCCTCATAAGTTTTCTGGATCCAGACCACATCCACACCACACTCGCTTGGTCCAGCCTCTGAACTAGAAAGGAGTGTTAGATCATTAATTTTGAAAGCTATCGTTGAATGCAGCAAGTAGCCTAGCCTAGACTACTGGACACAGACCAATGTCTGGTGGTTTATACTAGCTTTTTTTATCTTTTGCTAACTTCATTCAGTGACAATGGCAACTGTGTTTGATTAGGGAAATGTCTTATCTTATTTGGCAAGGTTATAATTTTACTGCTTTTGGGCAAGATAACGCTAACTGCTTTAATATGCTTTGATAGCATTGATATCTTAAGGGATTAGTGTCAAGTGATTAGTGTTTAGTGTTAGGTGTATTTAATCATGATGGCCTAAATGATAATGTGGATTTTGCTTAAAGCAGCGGAATTGGCATGAAGTTCTTTACACTTACAACAAGGTACATTAACTATCTGTTTTGGTGTAGCCTACGATTTGATAAGCTAATGTTATGCTCTAAGGACAGGAATTAGTTGACATGTTTTGTTGTATTCAAAATGTGCAGGCTAAATGACTAATGTTTAAATGTTGTCCTTTCAGTGGAGAATTTTGAAGACAATGATGAAATCGGTATGAAGTTTGCAGCATACGTTTACAACAAGGTTTCAAATAAAAATGGCAAAAGGATTTCTTTGTGTAAAATTTTCTTTTTTTTCCACAAAGTATTGGCATTTTAGTCTTTGAAATGTTGGGGAAATTATAGCATTATGGCGCACAGAAATTTGAAATGCCAGTGAAGCCATTAGAACTGACATCAGGGATACGGGCCCATTCTGCATAGCATAAGTGAAGAAATAAAATGTTTTAACAGAGCTGGACCAGCGCTGGATGCTATGAGCATCCATTTTGCGGACCCGACCCACTTTTGGATGCTGGACCGGGTCTGAAATGTGGACATGGGGCAAATTGCACGGTCCATGCCAGAGTGTCTTTGATATCTGGGACTACCACAGGCACTAACAATGAAGACTTACTGTTAAAAAATACTATCCCAATTCACCTAAACAGCTTAAAGCAGTAGTATATTGTCTCAAATTAGAAATTTCACGTTAATATATAGGATACAACTGGACACAGCAAGCAACAGATAACTTGTAGGTGAAGTAGAGCATAGGCTGTAACATAGGGTACCACTACATCGTTTTTAAAAAAAAACTTTAATTTGAACTGCTTAAGTGTTGTAAAAAAGTTTTAATTAAAAACTATTGATTGTAGGCTATGCTTGATATAAATGCTGATCTAGTTTTAATCTAGTTTTTGTTATTTTCATCCCACATCCAAAACCACATTCAGCCCTGTTGTTCGAGCTCACCGAGTGCTAAATGGTAAATGGACTGCATTCATATAGTTCTACTCCTACGAGTACTCAAAGCGCTTTACAGAGTATGCCTCACATTCACCCATTCACACACCGGTGGCAGAGGCTGCCATGAGAGGTGCCAAACTGCCACTGGGAGCAATAAAGCAGTAAGCAGTATCTTGCTCAAGGACACTTTGATGGGTTCAGGCAAAGTAGGGCTAGACCCTGCAACCCTTCGGTTGCCAAACATCACCTCTACCACCTGCACCTCCACCGCCCCAGGGAGAGCGCTGTTAGAAGAACAAGACAATTTGGAAGAACAAAGAATAAATAGTGAACCAGCAGATACCATCAAAGGGTTACACCACTGTTTTGGCCAATTTACTTTGAGTTTTACCTAGAATTGAGTTTTACCTTTGCTCAGTTCATCCAGCCATTGTCTAAGTCTGACGGTAGTGTTTTTAGTTTCAGAAAAGATTGCAGTTTTAATGTCATTTTGATACTTGATGCTTTGATACTCACCACATAAAATAGCAAACTAAAAGTGACTTTTTTCAGACCACTTAAAATCTTACAGAGGCTTTCATGAAATATTCATTGAGAATAACATGAGTAACCCCTATCTCTCTGGCAAGTATCACCCTCCCCATGTCTCTGTTTGAAGTTCAATAGATGTATTGCCTTAATGAATCACACAAACGCCCACAGAAAGTCATCTTGTGAAGCCTCGTCAGACTTAAAGGGATGCAAACTTGGAACAGGAATGCACATCCATCACGTCGTTTAACTGCCCCAAAACAGCTCCCGCTTACATTGCATCAGATCAAAGCGTGCACAAAGATTTATGTCCGCCACCCCAGATTTAACTCGACAGCACAAGATTTCCACCTGACATCGTTCCTTCATCCACCGTGGTGCTTTCAGTCATAATTTTATGCAGACTGAGCCTTCTGTTTGAACCCAGCACATGCTGCAGGTGATGCTGTCCTTGGAACACCTGTGATAAGAGAGATGTGAGTGTGCGGCATCACAAAAATTGACGTTGGCCATTATCATTATCTGCAATCTGTTCCTTTTCTAACGTCATTGGCAACCCTCGGCACCCTGCCAGATATATGTTTATTCACATGGAACAGTATGCTAAATGGGAGCGATGAAGTTAAACCCTTTTTCATCAATCAGAAAACGCACATCCGTGAAACTAGGGACACAGCCAGCCAAAAATAAAACAAACAAAAAAAAATACTAATGTTTTGCTTTGGTATGCCTCGATACATTATCATAGCTGGAGTCAAAGAGGAGAGAGCAGTCTCTCACGCCACATGTAACTGTCACCAAGGCTATAACCTCTGTCAGATTCATCACTGTAGTGACAAGGGTTTGAGTGGAACATGCAGTGCCAGGTCAGAGTGCCGGAGGGTGCTGGGGTTACACGTGAGATTGGTGGGGGCCACTAAAGTGAAGCAGGGAGGGGCAGAAGTGAAAGCGACAAGTCTGGAATATCAACAGAGTCCGGAGTTAATAAAGGCACAGATGTATGCTTTGGTGGACACACAAAAGCACAAACACACATACAAACACACTGTGTATTTCACACACACACACACACACACACACACACACACACATAGACAAACAGTACATGCACACACACATAAAAAGACAAAGAGAGAGATAGGGAAGTGGCATGAATATAGAGATATGCAAGCACAAATATACACACACATACACACACATATCTTCCTGCACACACACACAAACATAAACATTCTCATGTGCCTCTAGCACTCAGCGTGCCAGTGACTGGAAACCTGGAGCTGAGCCAGTTGTTTATTCCTCCTGATGAAGTGGAAATGGCCCCTGATTAAACCGTTATTTTCACTGCAGCAAGGGCGCCCGTTAATAGAACAATTCAAAGCGCTGTAGCAATTAAACTAAAACAATAGCCACACAGCCATTTTTCATGATGGATTCCGCTGTGCAATTACGACCCTGAGCTGTAACTCCTCCATATACCCCCCCCAAGCCCCATCAGTCCCCACTATGGCAGTGGTCACACACACACATACACACACATCAGCACCACACTGCGGTATGTCTCGTGCGCTCTGCCAACCAAGCTAGCTGCCTGCCCTCAATATTCACTCACAGATCAGAGGTGGCACTTGTGAGACTACAGTGATGTATGCCAATGAAATCCAGGCTGCGGAGGAGACAGCAGCGCAGCAACAGCACACTGACTAGCATGCTGAAAACATGAGATCCCAATGAGGGGCCTGTGCCCTGGCACAGAAAAACAGTCAATACCACAAACAATGGCTCACAAAAGAGATCAAAAACAGCCTAACAAAGGTCTGGCTGCAACTGCAAAATACTGTTAATTGTACCACAATATGAACTTCAGGACACTCACAAACACACTCTCTCCTCATTCCTTCTGTGGCTGTACATGTGAGATTTTTGTGAAGCTTATGTTTTTACTGTGAATGACATGAAAAGATATATATTGTATTGTTTACTGCTATTACTGTAAAACCACTACAACATAAAAAAGAGGTTCGGTAATTTAACCTCCGATCTGTTTTTCAGTAAATTTTGTATTTGGAACCAAAAGAAAATCGTTTGCAGTTTTGAAGACTGAAAAAGGCATTTACAAATAGGGCTGGACAATATAACAAAAAAATTATCACAGTATATTTTCCTGTATTGATTAATAGTCATGTGCTTGATCAGTTATCAGCTATTAACAGTTTGATTACTTTTTTGATTATTTGCCCAGCCCTATTTACAAATCCATAGCCATATTTATTACATGTAAGCGACGCATTGGCAGTGTAACAGTGTAACTGACAGTGTAAAACATCAAATGAAGACATTGTCTGAGATGAAGGAGTCCCATCTGCACATCTCTGTTAATCTACTCTGACATTTATAATTAAATCTAACACACACAATATACAATCAGGTTGTCATAGTGACATTTTAATGTTTCTCCAGTCTAAGAATAACATCCATGTCTAGACGACTTCTGCGACTCTGGTTTTTGATGTATCTGCTATAATGAATGATGTCCTATTCAATTTACCTGAAAAGGATAATGCAATTTAGGCCCATTATTATAAAGGTCACAGCACTACATCGCCCAAAAAGAGCTCTTGGTAGAGCTGGCGTGAAAAGCAAGGTGTGTTTTCATGGCTTGCGACAATATACACACTCAGACTTAGGAGGTGAAACTATGATTAGCTTGAGCTCCATAAATCTGAGAGAGCAAGAAATCCATACTTTCCCCCGTGAAGCACTGCAAAAATGCATTGACTGTCTGGAGAGCAGAAGGTAGGCTTGGTGCAGATCAGGTCCCTGATCTGGCCCAGATAAGAGCTGGATAAGAGCCAGGTCTTGTCCCGAGACAGTAGGTCTATATGGGCGGAAAGGTAATCAAAAGAGACAGTCAAGAGGGGAGGATGAATCTCCAGGAGACAAGTGCAGCCAGAAGCTAGCTGAGCAGACAGAAAAAAGACCAAAAAAAAAGAAAAAATATAAAGATTTAACAGTGCACCAAGCTACTGTTTTTTTATTGTTTTACAGCCCCTGGATAGAAGAGAGGTTATGCAAGGACAGGCTTTTTTCAAAGATATCATTGTTTTTATTCAACAAATGCCCATACTTCAGTGGCATTTCAAGTATAACACTGAATTGTTTTGATACTCCATTACAATTTTAGACTCTCCACACAATAGTTCTCCCCTCTCCTCCCCTTGTCTCATCCCTTGCAAATTATTCTTATTACACAATTATGTCTTACCAAGAACTGAAATTAGATTTGAAACTCCTCCTCCCCCCCCTTCTGTAATAGAAACAGATGGCGCCACTAATTCCCCGTTGAGATAGAGCAAGCTTTTACCTCAGAGAGCTTTCAGACAATAGGCTGAAAGACTGCCTTTCTCCCTTCACTGGGAAGATAATGGCTGGACTGTTTCGTGACAGGTAGCCAGAAGTGGGAAACCGCAGAATCAAAAATGAAAAGTTCTGTGTCGATGACTCTGATCTGGGCACATAACATACGTAGGTAATTTCATATCACAGTAATTACTTGACTGGATGGTTGTGATAATTAAAATCACCAGCATTAGCGAAAGCTTTCAACAGTAGTGTGGTATATGACTGTACTTTCTGAAGCCAGAGTTGTCCTCCTCTGGCAACAGTCTGAGGGCTCCCTCAGCGCCTAGGTATTTTTAAGAGAACCAACACAGAACTCACAGTTAACGGGCAACTTTGCTATTTGCTTTACTTCCTCCTTGAGTCCACTACAACAAATTGTCCTTTTTAGATGCAAATTTTGGGTTGCTGTGCAAGTGTTACATGTGTTTTGTGACACTGCATTTCGACACTGGACACGATAGAGACCAGCATTCTAGCAAGGAGGCTATAATCTTAGATACTTGAGCCTCTTGATACTACTCTTGATACTACTCTGAGAAGGATGAGAGAAGGAGGTTTGCAAGTTCCACAGCTCGGGAACTGCAGCCAAATATGTTTAGCTGCATACAGTACTGATATGTATGTAGAAGCCCGAGAAAGGAAAACAGGACCCTGATTTAGTGAAACATACAAAATGCACATGAGAAAAGTAAGGTCTTAAGAGATATAGAAAGAGGAAGAGAAACAGAATGATATACAGTAGAATATCTCAAATTAGGTAAAGATATAGGAAAGACTGGGGCAGTTAAAGGGAGAGAAGGGAAGACAGAGAGAGAAATGATGAGTCAGAGAAAGAGAGTTAATGACACCTCAGAGGAGCATTTGACTTTATTGCCTTTTAATTTTTTCTATTAATGAGTTGTTGCCATTCGTGGCAACATTTCCCATGCCAGTCATCACAGAGCAGCCGTAAGGTTGGGTAGAGTGAGGAGGAACTGTGATGTGCATGCAGTGGGAGCAGACACAGGGTGAATGTCAAACACACAGACAGCATGTCTCACACACACACACACACACACATATACAGATACATATTCAATCATACACCCCAACACAGCCCTATGACGACCATATACATGTAGGAGCAGGCTCACTCACACACACAAGCCACATGCAGACATGCCTGCACATACAAACATATGACCCAGGCAAATGATGTATGCACACACACGCATACACACACAAATACACACACTCTCTCCCTCTCTCTCTCGCTCTGTCTGTCTTTCTCCATTTGTTTCTGTCCCCCTTCCTCTCTCTCTTTCTCTCTCTCTCTCTCTCACACACACACACACACACACACACACAGCCTCATGGCCACTAAGGCTCATATAGAATGAGCACAGTGACATTCAGTGGCACAGCCTGTACTCTAACTATTCCTATTTCCAACTGAGCACACGGCAGATAACAGTTTCATTACAGGTCCCTCTCGTCACCACATCTTCGGAAACCATGAAAGGTCACAAAAGGTTAGTAAAGGTCACCAGCACCCACATCAATTTGGCATAGAAAGTAGGAGGAAATCAGGCAAGGATTATCTAAGCCTTGCTAAATGGCAGCATGTTAATGATAGCAAAAAAAGAAAGTTCAACATAACACGAGTCGTGGGTCAGGGACAAAGCACAAATCCTCCCAGCCTTGCGTAAAAACAAAATGTTTTTTTTGGAGGGGGGGGGGGGGTCCATTGGTCTTATCTTTCCACGCTAGTGAGCAAACACTTTAATGTCAAGCCCACAGGGGGTCGGGCAGAGATATTACCTTTCCCCAGATTCTGTCTCCATCCTGGGGTGGGGTGTGGTGGTGAAGGACTGGGGACTCATGAGTCACATCCACACACACACACACACACACACACACAGACACACACAAATGCACACAGACTATGCCAGTTCTCTTTAATGTCACTCTGTCACCCTGGGCTTCTGGCCGTGCAGCTAACCCAAACCCTCACTTTCATCCCCTCCCTGGGACTGCTGAAACTTTAATACCACATAAAGAGACCTCAGCTGCTGAGGAGCCAGCCACAGACACTCCTAGTGCCTCAGAGAGAGAGAGAGAGAGAGAGACAGAGAGCGAGAGAAGGGTAAAATGATAGAGAAAGAAAGGGAAAGCAAGAGTGAAACAGAAAGACTGAAATGGAGTGATAAGGATAAATAGAGAAAAAAAAAGAGAAAAGGGCAGGGGGAGTATGAAAGAGAAGGGCAGAGGTAGAAAGGTGGAAAGAAAGAGAGAGAGAGAGATGAAACTCTGTGTACTTTCTCTCCCTATTTTCAGCCACCTCCCATCCATATTTTATCCCCACTTTATGCCCAAGACCCTTGCAGTGCACAAATCTCTCTGATGGAAAGATCACAGTTTGTTTTTATCAGAATGGGGTCAAGAGACTATGGCATCCTCTGCAGTCACTATTGCCATAGCACACTCTGGTTAGGCTGATAATATTCGTTTATTGACTCTGTACTGAATGATGTGGGCTTAGCTACTTTCTATTGTTTAGTTTGAGCTTATTGACTTTCTATTGGATGATGATGAGAGCTTACAGACTGTGTAACCATGAGCTGCCATTGGACTATAGCACAGCACTGTGTAATGTGGGCTTACAGACTTCAGCGAGACTTCTGCAAAGGTCTGCGAATGCTTGAACGAGTAGTAGTGAAGTGCTGATTGTGAGTGGCTTTTAGAGTGCTTATGGAGCACTAGATGTGTCCCCCTCAGCAGAACAGAGGACAACATCTTCACTCTCAGCTACTGCCATCTCAGGAAGGGCTTTTTTTTAACAGAAAAAAAGGCAACTGCCGCTTGTCCATCAATTATGCACAGGACCTTACATAGCAGAGCAGGGTGGAGGAGAGGAATGGAAGGAGAGGAGAGCAGTGCTTTTTAAAATGCTACAAGGCAAGAGAAAGGTCTGTAGGGGCTGGTGGGGGGAGAGGGAGGGAGAGAGCGAAAAAGAGAGAGATGGCATCCGCATCCACACTGAAACTACAGGCTGACCCAACACACTGAGAGAGCAAGTTTAGCCAGCAAGAGGGTGGGGTTGCATAAGAGAAACAGAGGACAACACAGAGAGAGAGAGAGAGAGAGAGGGAGAAAGATGACTTAGTGCCCCTGTCCTCTTCTCTTGGTCCAGATGTGGGCAGGATCTGGCATTAATCCTATGGCTGCAGCTACCCATGGTAGGACTCCTGGTACATGATCCATCCAGGCCACTACATCAATTCACACTTAGTCTCAGGCCCTCGATGCAGAATCTAATTTCTCAATTTCTTCACTGAGATGAAAGAGAGAACAGACAGCTCATCCCTGCCCAGATGGAGACTCTAAGACAGGATGGATTTGGCCCAACTCTGGTCCTGATCTGGCATGGATCTAATCCATCCCAGCTTCATCTGCGCGCCTGGTCCACCTCTCCATGCCCTGCCTCTCAGAGCATGGCTCCATATTTAACACCCACGCCATGAATCCATCTCACAGTGTAGCTTTGCATTTCAAAAACAGTCAGTATTCAGAAGCTGTCTCTAACGCATTTGAGACATGACAGATAAGTGAAGCATCTGTAGAGGGTTCCATACAATCACAAAGTTGTCTTGTTGTATTAGTGTGCTAGCATGTTAAGTCTTTCTCTGGGGCAGGTGGCATATGCAGTTAAGAAGAAGATGGAAAGATAAGATGATCTAAGAGTCCAGTTTTCTTACAAGTTAGCAAAACACACACACACACACACACACACAGCCGCAGCAGCCAGCAAGAAGGACATCCCTTTGATTCAACCTGACCTGTCAGGCATAGTGCCTTTCATGATAGCTAAAGGACTTTTTCTGTCTTCTTCTACACATACACACATGCCCTTTCTCTCTCTCTCTCTCTCTCTCACACACACACACACACACACACACACACACACAGAGGGGGGAGGGTGGGGGGGGACTCGGCACAGTCTCTGAGGAGACCAAATGGATGTGCTTGAACATTTCCATGTATCTCTCGTCAGCCTGGGCACTGCAGCTTTTCTGCAGCATGCATGGCTTCATTTGAAGAAAGCATGCATCAGATGGCTCTATTTTTAGCAAGCTTTCACCACCACCTAGATACCAAATCAATCTACTTGCACAACCTCTACTACCACATCCATTACCTTTATATTATATGTAGGTGCTATTGCAACTCATGATGCAATCTAGATCTTTTCTCCCCCAGACATGCTGTATTTTTCCATTTTGCATTGATTACAGTCCACTCTGAGTGGGCATGATAGCTGTATTCTTTTGATGTATTGGAGTCCAGCACATTCCCAGTGGCCCTTGCTGGTGCCTGATTAAAACTAAAGGGGCCTAAGTCTCCTCCTCTGCCTGGAGTGAGACGACTACTGATGAGCAACCGTCTGTCTTGATCACCAATAAAAACTTCTGTGCAGTGACTACAGATTGCAGCAATGTGGGCGTATGTGCCAGAGAGGGTGAGATTTGGCTCCGGGAAAGAGAAAGAGAGAAAGAGAGAGAGAATGGGAGAGACAAAAGGAGAGAAATTATGGGTGAGAGGAGTGTAAGGAGAAGAAGGTCTGGGATTGTACATTTCAGAGCGAGACTGATAGCAGGAGGAAGGCTGTTCTTTGTTCTGGGATTTCTCTCTTGGGGAGGATGGTTGTTTAATAGCAACTGGGGCGACTGGGGAAATAGAGGAATTAGCGTGAATTACGACTCTCAGGGAGAATAATTACATGGTGAGACTGAATTAGTGCTTCCCGCTCTTCTCCCTGCAGCACACATTCCTACATCTCCACATGAATAACCAGGGAGCACACACTACTCAGGCAACTCCTCTCCGAGCCAGCAATAACTCCTCTTGGACACTTGACAAGCATAGGGATGTGGAAAAGTGTCTGCAGTTGGCTAGCCAAATGCCAAAGTCCTTGTCTACTCTTCTACTAAGCTACCTTAAACTATGTATAAACTGCTGAATGCAATGCAATGCCTTACAAGCGGTTATGCTCTCTATCTAATGCCTCTGGGGGCTTTTTATTGCTCCTAAAACAGACTAATTTGACAGATAGGTTTGGTTTTATGGGCTTGGCAATGAACAGCACATCTGCTGCGCAACACGTGTTGTGGGACTCTAAAAGTGTGCAGGACTTTTCTGCAAAGTCTCACAGAACAGCCAAGTTCAAGCAGTTAAATTCTGTCATGGTGTGTGACAAGAGACACAAAATTGTCATGGTGTGTGACAAGAGACACAATACGAAGGCTTCTCAGGGTTTTTGTTCAAGCAATCATAAATGGTGTGACCTTTTATCAAAAAAGAAAAAAAAATCAAGGCTTGCCTCGTTACCAAGCGCTGGGAAAGGTCATGTGAGTCATAAGTGTCAAAGTGATCGGAAGAGAATAAGTGTCACAGGTAGTCGCACCAGGCACCCACTTTACCCACATGCGCCATGCCTCAGACCCAAAGAATTTCAAGGCTTTTGGAAAAAGAAAGGCCTGACAATGGGCACTTTCCAAATGTCAATGACATCAAGATGTGAAACAAAAAATGTCTAGGCCTGATGTACTTTTCATTCCCACAATAACGTATTAAGAAATGGTCACAATGCTCCTTTCAGAGTGTACTGACCCATTTACAGTCTGAGAGGCCTAAAATTCTTGGTAAGTATACATTTACTTTGTCTCCCACTTCATCTTGTGAAGGTATGATTGATGCATTTGCACGCCCCATCCCATTGCTCTGTCGACTGTTCCTTTCAAGCACATGACTGCTTCAATAAATCCCACCATTTTCAAAAGTGCTTGGTGAAGTGTAACTAGGGGCAAATTGAACAAAAAGTTCTCTGCAAAAAAACAAGAAGCCCCACAGACAACTCCTACTTGCTAAATTTGCCCCTGACTCATCAAAAGGACCATGTCTCATGCTGTGATATCTGAGGGACCATGTTCAAAAATATGTGAAAAAATATACATTTTTGTCATCAGTATTTTATGACGTCCTTCATCAGTTCCATTGTTAGTCAAAGTGCTTCTCACCCATCAGTTACTGAAAGCCAACAATGGCTTTAAGATGGCAAGACAGACAAGATTGTGAGACAGAAAAGATTGGTAAATGCTGAAGACATGAACAGAGGAAACCTTCATAACTGACACACTTTTGTCAATTTAAATACACAAAGCAGCGTGCTGTGACTAACAGTGAAATGAAAAGAAAATTAACAAAGAAGAGATCTCGGGCAGAACCCCTTGTATTAAGCCATCAAAAGCAGACAACTGAAACCTGTCAAAATCCTTGTAAAATGGAGACGAGGGTGTCAGCGGTGGTGAGCTTTGCTTCTCCACGGCTGCCACGCAACGGGTTGACAACGCATTTCTCTGCCATATTAATGGACAGCCACTTCCAGAGGGTTTTGCTGTCGTTCATCATGGCGACTCGGCGATCATTTGCTCATCAAATTACAAAATGTTAAGCACGACATAAAGGAGGGTAATGGGGTGGAAATTAGTCAGTTATAATAATTACACCACTGCAATTGACCCCCAAAGCCTCTCCTGTCCACACGTGCGCACATTAAGAATGAGCTGGGGGAGGAGATATGGGCTTGGTAATTAGCCTTAGATAAGCCCGCAAGGAGGGCTCCAAACCCCCAGCTGTTCCCCTGAGTCTTCTAGCCTAGTGTTGCCCAGCAGACACATACAGCATCAGTTTGCCCTGTGAGGAGGTGGAGGAGGTGGTGACCTAATGTAGAGGGGGTCAGTCCAACACTGAATTAGGTATGACAGGCTACCACTATAATGTCCTGACATACTGTATGTCATTACTCACTCTTTTTTTGTCTGACCCTGCTCTTTTCAGCACTGCATTACATGACATCCACCCCCACAAAAATTCAACACAACACAAATCATTACAGAATTACTCCACAATGTAACCAAGGTCATGCTGCGCAATCAAGCCACTGTTTTGAACCCACAACCTCACAGCAGCAATGGACTGGTTGAGTGGAGGGCGCTAGCCAGCAGACTGAAAAGCCCAGATTGCAAGTAAACTGATTAGCATTTCTCTTTTAAAAGGAAAAATCAATAGCCCTGTTGTTAGAGGTCACAGAGTGCTGTCCGTTGGAAAAAGAACAAGAAAATTTCATACAACATAGACCAAATAGGCAATTAGCAGCTAACACTAAGCGAATGGGGCATAGAAGCTCACTTTAACATTAGCTACCTGTTCACTATTTTGTCTGTTTAATCTAAATAAAATTTTCAGTTTTTTTTCCCCTACAAACTGCACTATACTGTAAGCTACAGAAACACAACAGGAGTCATGACTTATTTAAAATGAAGCATTAATGGCGACATCGGAAACATTAAATCAGAATATATAATGCTATGAATTACATCATCACATAATCTCTCTTGCGATTTCCTCTCTAGCATACCAACAGTTAGCAGTCTGAGTGTGCTGCGTGTGATGATTTGAGTATAAACAGAGTGTATTTTTCTCAGCAATCTTTCCTTTGATGTTAGAGAGCAGAGAAAAGAAAAACAAGGGGGTGGATGAAATTCCCCAAACAGATTCGAGTTTGTCAAATAGGAGAGAAACATTATCTCTCTGAAAATTGAGGAGGCAGGTGTGTCAGTTCCCTCTCTCTCTCTCTCTCTCTCTTTCCTCAGTCCTCTCTCTCCCTCTTTCTTTGCTCTTGTTTTTTTTAGGGGGGATAGGGGGCTCTTTTCACTTGATTAACTGAGAGGAAAAGTATTTGATTGGGGTGCTGCAGAATGCAAAAGGCAAACAGCTGAAGCTGAAGCTGAAAGTAGTATCATGGCAGGAGGGCGGTGATTATTAGTCTTTTGGCAGAAGTGCATTCGATTACCTCCGTGAGGCTTTAAAAGCATTCAGTTTGCTCAACTACACCTCACTCCTGAGCCAGATCTTCCTTTTTTTAATGAAAGCCTGCTTCAGTTTGCAAACTCAGCTTTCAAAGACAGTCGGTGCTTACTAGCAAACCTGATCGCTCTCCATAGTGCTCTTTCTATGAAGTTGTAACATCCAGCTTATCAAACAGAAGACAACACAGAAAACATCAAAAATCCTCCAAAAAGGGGACCTTTGATCTCAGTCACTGTAAGAGAAAGGACATCTGTCCCAAAATCCCTGCAGCCAAACACACATCACATTGGTCTTCAAGAGTGTACTGCCTTTAAGTATGATAAATGTCCACTACACTTTTATTATGTATGAGAGCACGAACTGCTTTCATGCCCTTTGTAATGCTACAAGATGGCCATGAATATTTCAATAGGCAAAGGACTCACATACCTCCTCCCATCCTACATGCACACATACAAACACACACACACACACACACACACACACAGTCACATCCACACACACACACACACACACACTGACACTCACACACAGTCACACAGGCACAGATGCACAAACACACACACACACACACACACACACACACACACACACACACACACACACTCAAACAGACCCACACATACACACACACATACATCTCCACGGGTCCCTTCCATTATGGTCCAGTTAAGCTTGGAGCTAGTGAGCAAGAGAGAGAAAGAGAAACAAAAAAATGGACAGACAAGAAGAGAGAGAGAGAGAGAGAGAGAGCATCGTCTGGCCCTGCAGTCCTTGACAAGCCACCAGTTTTTAGCCTGCTCTGGCCTTTGGTGTTTAAACAGAGATTACTTCTCCAGAGGCAAGAGAGAGGGATCCCCAACTGACCCTAAGCTCACTATCTTCTGTTTATCCTTCTCACAGTCTCACCAAGTAACTCCCATTTCTGCTGTAATTATCTATGTGTGCCCACATATCATTCTCCCTGTATTGCCTCTCTCTCTCTCTCTCTCTCTCTCCCTCTCTCTCTCTCTCTCTGTCTCTGTCACCCATTAGTGAGATTGGCCTTGAAGCACGGTACAACACTCCTGTGTCAGTCCTGCAGACCTTGGAGAAGCAGAATTACAGATTCTTCCGGTAAAGAGAGAGAGAGAGGGAGAGAGAAGAAGGAAGGATGAGAAATCACTGTGAGAAAGAGATATGAACCTTTCAAAGTGGAACAGCAATAGAGAAAGAGAAAGAGAGAGAGAAATGAGAGCGAGCCAATAAGAGAAAGACAGCTCCCGCATAGGCTCTGAGTGTGTGTGTGTGTGCGTGTGTGTGTGTGTGTGTGTGTGTGTATGTGTGTGTGCTTTGGGGGGTGGTGGCTGTTGAGGTTAGGTGAGCTGAGGTTGTGTGCAGGGAGGGGGGGCACTAGGGGTGCAGAGGTGTCATCGTCTACACGCATTTTGTGCAGATTTGGCTGAACGCAGGTTCGACTGAGTTATTAGCCCATTTTACGCCTCCACGAACAAGGCAAACGGGACGAAAGAGATATGCAAATACCCATCTAATTGGCCTGTCAGGACCGCCGTCGCCAAGTCAAATGGGTGACAGCGCAACGGAGGAGGTGAAGGGGGATAGCAAGTAAGAGAGCGAGAGAGAGAGAGAGAGTAGAAGCAGATTGGATTCAGCTGCCAGCCCAACACATTTCATTAAGTCATTTTGCACGCATTACGCCTCGGGTCAGTGCACTATCCTTGAGCAGGTCGTCCAACCTTTCCACTGAGATGAGGGCGATGTCGAGCTGGCTGCTATCGCAAGATACTACTCAGAAAACACCCTCGCTCACACACACCTACACAAACACACACACACACACACACACATACACACACACTTCTTCTCCTATTCTCTCTTACAGCTGCGTCATTCAGATGATGATGGACCTTGTTTTGGCCATGTTTCTCAACAGCAACAGAGATATCTGGTACAGTAACCGAAAACCGATTTAACTTGCATCTGTCCAACAGCCTTGCTGTGGATTACAGCAACTAAAAAGAGATAGCACACTCAAAATGCAACAGTCAGTGTCAGTGTGTCACCACAGCACAATCACTGTGTCTACGGCCTTCTCTCTGTGAGCAGAGACTTTTTTTAACAGAAGGAGACAGAACACAAAATGGATAAGGGGAAGTTTGTGATGTAAAAATGCTGGCATTGTAACTGTAGCTGGAAGTCTTTCCCTGCACTGAAAGTAGCCAATCACATTGTTGGAAGCAACATGATTGACAGTTACTTCCTCCGTCACTATGGTGAAAGCCATGCTGTGAATGCAGTGTGCAAGTTAACTTGTAAAATAATTACATTTTTAGCCTTATTTGAGCAGCATCAGAGTTATTTACATCAATCAACTCCAACTTACGTAAACAAGGATTCACACAATGTAATTTTTGTTGCAACATTCCTAGTTGGAGTTACAGACATCTCCCCATTCATTTGAACAGACTTTACTGTTTTTTCCCTCCTTTTCCCACTAGCCTTACTATAGGTTTGCCTGCTCCACACTAAAAGATAGTAAGAAAATCAACATGATGGTCTTTGTGGTGTTACAACCAATATTTTGCTTTTTTCAAAAGCATCACTGCACTACATTCCTTAAGTAAGAACGTCTGACAAAGGCAAATTTTCAATGTCTTCATATTCTTGTTAACTACTTAAAAATAGTAATAAATAATATTGCTATCAATATTGTCGCAATGCAGGTACAATGACTCTAAACGACTTTCAAGTTAGCTGTACTCCCTCTGTACATGTGTGGCATCCTGTGTCGCATTACAAACCTCTTCACTTTTTAAGTTCCTAATGAACCTGTCGAGGTTCGAGCGATCACAGTTTCTTCTCGATAAACTATTTAAAGCAAATCTGTCTCCTTCCAGCACAGAGAGGACAGAGAGGAGAGAACTAACACAGGATCAGGGCTGTAGAGTAAAAAAAGGGTGCAGTCTACATGTGCTTGCTGTAATGGGAAGATGCTGTGGGAATCATGTGCCTGTATTTAGAAGGTGTGTGTGTGTTGTGTGTGTGTGTGAGAGAGAGAGAGAGAAAGAGAGAGAGAGATTGTATGTGTGTGTGTGTGTGTTTGAGAAAGAGAGAGAGAGAGATTGTGTGAGTGTATGTGTGAAAGAGAGTGTGTATGTTTGTGTGTGTGTGTGTGTGTGAGAGAGAGAGAGAGAGAGAGGGAGAGAGAGAGAAAGATTTTGTGTGTGTGTGTTTGAGAAAGAGAGAGAGAGAGAGAGATTGTGTGTGTGTATGTGTGAAAGAAAGTGTGTATGTTTGTGTGTGTGTGTGTGAGAGAGAGAGAGAGAGAGAGAGAGAGAGAGGGAGAGAGAAAGATTGTGTGTGTGTGTGTTTGAGAAAGAGAGAGAGTGTGTGTTTGGGTGTGTGTGTGTATGTGTGAGAAAGAGAGTGTGTGTGTGCGTGTTTGTGAACGTGCATGTGTGTCTTAGCACCATCTCCAAAGTAGCAGCAGAAGCTGAGTGGAGATCAATCGATGAAAATGACTTGGCCACAGAGAAAGGAAGAGAGAAACAGGAATGATAACGTCTCCTGAAATCTAACAGGGCAAAGAAATGGAGTAAGAGAGAAGAGGAGTAAGAGAAAGTCTGGAAATAAAAGTGCATGTGTGTGTGTGTGTGTGTGTGTGTGTGTGTCTATGAAAGAAGAAAGAAATAGAACAATGAAATCTAATGGACCCTCAAGACAGATGGGGGTGGGGGGGGTGGGGGGGGGGGGGTGGGTAGAGAGAGAGAAAGAAAGAAAGA
Organism: Tenualosa ilisha; assembly: GCA_015244755.2. NCBI lineage: Eukaryota > Metazoa > Chordata > Actinopteri > Clupeiformes > Clupeidae > Tenualosa > Tenualosa ilisha. The sequence continues at coordinate 319,551 of PYXC01001975.1, read as the reverse complement.
AAAATAAGGAAAAAGCGTGTAAGAGTGAAGGAGAGAGGGAGAAAGTAGAAAGTCAATCAGACTGCACAAGGACAGTGAATGCCTTAAGACTAACCCAACAATAAGGAAGTACTACAGAATCTAGCCTTACTAAGAAGCCAATCTCAGACTTCAAGATTACTTTCATTTTTTTCCCTGTTTACCTCTTCGTTTCATCTAACAATCATTTGTCCACTGGGAACTACTGCCCACAGATGCAGATCACAGGGGATCACAGTGTTTTTGGGATGGCTGTTGTTTTGTTTTGCTTTTTTCATGAATTGCTGTAAATAGTGCCCACACTCATGCAGAGAAGCTCTGCAGCCATCTTGCTACATATCAGTTACTTTCAGTTACAGTCACTTTCCAGCATCAATCTGCCTTTAAAGGTTTAGGCCCTGTTTACACGCATGTAGATATTTTTATAAACGGATATAAATCCCTATAAACGGATTTTTAGCCGCCTCAAATGGATATTTTTCTAAAATGGCCTCCAAAGTGGAGATTTTTCAAAACGCTGTATTTTTTGGATTCCACTGGATTGGTATAAACAAAATTTAAAAAAGGACAAAAAAAAAAAAAAAACATAAAAAATATTATCCATTTATAAAAATATCTAGATACGTGTAAACAGGCCCTTTTATTTCTTTAAGTATCAGCAGTCAATAAAATGATCCACATAACCCCCCACACAACGTAGAAGCAACGTAAAGAGCAGTTTGCTGAATGTGAAGATTGCTTAAGATTGGTGTCGGACCTCTAAGTACATCTTTAGATAGCGGCAGGAGAGCCAAATGTGATGCACTAAGACCACACAGATTTGCATCGTGGGTAAACGTGCTGGAACTCAGAGGTGGTCATGAAAAGGGTAACTGACCATGAGAGAGGCCGGCAGTGAGTTGTTCATGTATCAGTCCTCAAGAAGGTTGGGAATAACATTAGTGCGGAAGGCTGCTAACATTTACATTTATGCATTTAGCAGACGCTTTTATCCAAAGCGACTTACAACTTGTCAACTATCAAATGTTCAGGGCCAGTCTCCCCTAGAGCAACTTAGGGTTAAGTGCCTTGCTCAAGGGCACAACGGTGGCAGCTGGGACTCGAACCCACAACTTTTCAGGCTACTTGCATGCTAGGTTCCTTAACCACTATGCCACCACCGCCCATGCTGACACTTGATTGTATATTAATTACTATCATGTTGCTTTTTCTTGCTCTCGTGGCTTGTTTGTTTTTCACACACACACACACTCACACATGCAATGAAAAACTGTGTGCATGCATACACACGCACCTGCATACACGCAAAACCTCTACGTAATACCCACACAGTGATGCAAATTCTCTACTTGTTCAGTCTCCGCTCTGTCTTTCTCTCTGTCTCTGTCATTGCAGACAAACACACACACACACGTACACACACACACGCACACACACACACACACACACACACAAAAACCAAATTCATTCTGTCTGTCACTCGCCTCTGCCCTCCTCCCTTGCACATGTTGTGCTATGAGGCTGGTCTCTTGTTCATCCAATCCACATTGTCCACCATTCATCCATTTTAAATAACACTCCAAGAAAAGAGAGATGACACACAGTGTAATTACACAGTAATTGTCATTTAAAATAGATTGCAATGTACAATGACTTGATAATTGCTTTTTGAGTGTATGTACTAAGCTTTGAGTGGCAGCACCAGTGTCTAACCATATATACAAATAAAGTTGCGTGGAGTTGTATGTGTGTGTGTGTGTGTGTGTGTGTCTGTTGGATTCCTTGAGTGTATCTAAAGCCTTTCACTGAACATTTACATTTACATTTATGCATTTAGCAGGCGCTTTTATCCAAAGCGACTTACAGAAGAGGATCAAATTCAAGCTGCAACACAATGAAAGAAACTAACAGAGAGTGCATATTGCTAACATAAAAACTGCACTGTTTTAAGTAGAAAGTGCAATAGTGTAATAAAAAGAGCAGTATAAAAGAGAAATTTAGTATAAGATGTTAAGTGCATTCTCAAAATTTAGACCAGGAGATAATCTTGGAAGAGCTGGGTCTTCAAGAGTTTCTTGAAGGTGGAGACGGTATCAGTTGATCTGGTAGCACTTGGAAGGCCATTCCACCAGCGTGGAACCAAACATGAGAAGAGTCTGGATTGACTTGCGCAAGGTGTTGGCCATGCTAGATAACGTTCCTTCGAGGAGCGAAGTGGTCTGCGGCTGACATAGGAGAGTGTTCAGGTATGTGGGGGCAGAGCCATCAATCACCCTGTAGCCACCATTAGTGCCTTGAATTTGATGCGAGCAGCCAAGGGTAGCCAGTGGAGTTCAATGAACAGAGGTGTGACATGTGCCCTTTTTGGCTGGTTAAAAACCAGACGTGCAGCTGCATTCTGGATCATCTGTAGCGGTCTCACAGCACAGGCTGGGAGGCCTGATAGGAGGGCATTGCAGTAGTCAAGGCAAGAGCTAACCAGAGTCTGTACCATGAGCTGGGTTGCATGTTGGGTTAGGTACGGCCTGATCTTCCATATGTTGAATAGGTAAAAACGGCATGACCGAGCCACAGAGGCAACGTGATTTGCAAAGGTCAGCGGGTCATCGACCATGACACCTAGGTTCTTGCCACTTTGGTGGGAGAAACAGACATGGAGTCAGTCTTGATGCTGATGCTGTGATGTATGGCTTGTTTGACTGGGAGGACCAGCAGTTCAGTTTTGGAGAGAATCTTGAATCTTGAATCTAACTTCTTCGTAAGAGCAACAAATCTTTCTCAAAATGCTGCTAACTTATCAACTCTTAAGATGCACTGTACTGCTAATAAAACTCATATTGCATCTTAGATCTGCTTTCCTTCTTGTGCTGTACTGTCTGTGATCCTAACATTCCCTATCTCATTGGTATTGTACTGTCCCTGAGAAACGTGTTTTCATTTTACTGTGTATTTGCTGTATGTGGTTATAAACGTCAGTGAAAAAAAAACCCTGAACCCTTATACCTAGAACCTCTCATGTATTTTGGATTTCCTGGAAGAAGAACTATTTTCATTCTTTTATCCGCTGAGTTCAGCCAGAGATCTAAGCAAAGCATGTGATTGAGCTGGCCTATAGAGGCCTCTTTGAGAGAGGGACCACAATGAAGACAAGGCCAAGCAACAGCAGGAGCCTGGCAGATAGTCATTAAAATATCCATTGACGATATGGATTATCTCCAACAATGACACCTTTGCACATTTGATTTTATGTACACCACAGATGCATTCAAGACATCTGTTTTGTGAATAAGGAACTAAGAAATCTACGAATCTAGGTCAGAGATTAATTTCTGCAATCAAACTTCTGAGGTCGCATTGAAACATTTCTCCTAGTGTCCTGTATTTTCCAGATGTGTTCTTTGTGGATGAAGCAAAGAAATGTTACGTGATAGTGATGAGCCATGTCTTTAGTGGTCAGATGAAAGGACACTGTTAGGTTGCTCCAGAGCTTGTGAAGTAAACCATTTAAGTTTGTCTTCTTTCATTCTGCAGGCATGCACAAGTGAAATGAGTCCACACAACCCCACTGGTCTTGTGTCCTGAAGTGGCTGCATGGCATAAAACTGCTGTCTTCTCAGCTCTGTTCAGCTCAGTGTCTTGTGCAGACAAGGAAGTTATTTTTCTGTGGCCTCCACAAAGGCACTGGAGCAGGGATGTCAGGGCAGGGCTGAGGGCTGAAGGCTGAGCCACGCACAGAGGATCTGGAAAAGAACGCGCTGACATTTCGGCTCATCCTCGTCTTGGGAAGATGAAAGCTCTCTCTCTATCTCTCCCTCTGTGTGTGTGTATGTGTGTATGTGTGTGTGTGTATGTGTGTGTGTGTGTGTGTGTGTGTGCGTGAATGGACACAGTCTGCCAGGGCTCTATGATGCAAAGCTTGCAACAATGACATCACTTAAGCAGGAAGCTGATTACCTGCATCCACCAACGCTCTGATGTACAAGAGGCTTTGAACTCTAGACCTTCCCCCCCCAAAAAAAAAAGAAAGAAAAAAGAACATACATACACACACACACACACACACACACACACACAGACACACACACTTACACACACTCAGCCTCCTTGGAAAGCATATTAAATCTGACAGGTTAACATGGTATGTTGTTTTAAGTAGCCAAGGTTTTATACTATAAAATACTACTCAACCTGGCCCAAAGCTTGAATGTCAGGCCAAACATTAACATTAGCTTGAATCAAAGGAATCTTTGGCTTCTAAATTATACAAGACATATTTGCTGTGCTCTGGTGAGGCCTTGCCTGGACAGGAGTTAGATGGCTTTATTATCTAACCCACTTCATCTTAGCATGAATATTTTTCTTATTTGTGCCTTAGGTTACAGCTACAACCATAACATAACAAGTTATGGCAAGATGGAGTTAGCATGGTGGCTATGTTTAAAGTACATATAAAGTCTGACTTTCTGTGGAAATGGCACACATGGGGCATCATATTTCACCTAATTATGATAACAATAATAACAATTAATATAGCAGTGATAACAATGTTATTCAGAGGGCTATAACATATTGTGGCTGGGATTTCATGGGATAGATTTGGTGGGCAGTGTTTATGTATGTATTTGCTATGCAAAGTCTAAAATTGCTATAGGGAGTGAAAGTGAAACACAGTGATCCTAGGAGTAGCGTTCCTTACATGATTGACTAACAAGTAGAGGAGGCCACTTAACCTGCATTACCAGCTTCCAGTGTAGTCCCCTACACTGCATTAGAAAAAGTAATTCTTAATTAATTGTGGAGTGTGAACAGAAATATAATTTTTTGAAAAGAAAAATCCCATTCATTTCGCTGTAGAGGTTGGAACGTTTCCAGCAGGGGACGATGAGTTTACTTTCCAGCCCTATGCATTTGTATCACATTGGTTACATTAAGTTTTAATGATCGTTAGAGTGTGTCCAAGGCTGAAAATACTTTACTGAAAATACTTTAACGTTGGTAACGTATGTAGCTAAGTCCAAATCAGATCCAGATCTGACCTGAGCAAATCTGAGCTTTTAAATTTGCATTCTTTCATGCTGACACTCCATTTTTTAACTTACCCTAGGCCTCCTCTCCATATTTGTGCGCCAAAACAAATCATCATTTTACCTACTTCTTGCCTACTTGTGTGTATTTGCAAACTTTTGAGAGATGGTCAAAAACTCCTGGAGGAAGGCAGGTTATTACCATGCAGATTAATAACATACTAGCTGTTTGTTAGTCATTACAAGTGACTTATTAATATATTATTCTGCATGACCTTATTCTACCCACAGTAAACTTAACTAGAATTTCTCCAAAATAAACTCCTAATTACTGCTTATTCATAGGAAGTAAATCATAACGATAATCATAATCCATATACAACAACTAACTTACCAACTACGAATAAACAGTAATTAGGAGTTTATATTGGAGAAATTCTTAGTTAATGGTCTGTTATGGGTAGAACAAGGTCATGCAGAATAAGGTATTACTAAGTGATTTGTAATGGCTAACATATTGCTAGTATGTTACTAATTTGCATGTTAATAAGATGCTAGTTAAAGGTGAATATGTGTACCCTAATCTAAAGTGTTACCAAACTATGCAATCACAGCTTACAAGAACACGTTGTTTGTGGTTAATAAAACATCTGTAGCACACACACACACACACACACACACACACACACACAAGCAGACACATATGGTAAATTGTATTCTGTTTCATTTATAATTCTCTTTTTTTATGCCGTTATTTACTCCTGCATAGCCTGCAGAGATAGAGATGTCCATTTTAAATGAATACAGGGCACTGGAGTGAGGAGCAGGGTAAACCCACTGGAACCCATCCAAGGGCAAGCACAACACAGGGAGGATCCAGCTACTCAGCTCTGGGCTTCATTACTGCAGGCCATACACTGGGGCAAGGAGGAAATTGCATGTGTGTGTATTCACGTGTGTGTGTGTGCGCATGTGTGCATGTTTATGTATGTGTGTGTAACATCCTTGAGACGTATTTTCCAGATTGAGAGAAAGCTCAAAAGGTAAACTCAAAAGATAACTCAAAAGGTAAACTCAAAAGATAACTCAAAAGGTAACTCAAAAGGTAAACTCAAAAGGTAACTCAAAAGGTAAACTCAAAAGGTAACTCAAAAGGTAAAGGGCAACATTGGCAATGGCACTCTACCATTACAAAACAGCAAGTCACAAAGCCTCAGGGAAAGGGAGCCTTATATTTATAATAAGACAGACAAAAACAACAATTAACAAACAAACATATTATGTAATACTGTCATTAAACTTGACTGTAGGCACTTGGAATGCACGAGCTACTGATGTTTTGCAAATTATAGAGCAATCACAGTAGCTAAATATCAATTCTTTGCTAGTCCCCTTTCACTCCTCTTTTGTTCGCTTTACGTCCTGTTTGCTCAAGCAAGGATGGATGAGACAGACAGAATTATGAGTGAAATGAGATGCACTTAAAAAATTCACCGCGTTTACATAAAAAGTTTACGTAATTATCAACATAATATTTTTGAAGGTGATGAACTGCAGATATGAGAGTCCGCTGGAATTACAGCAAAATCAGTATGGATATTTTATGAAGGTTTTATGTAACCAAAAACAAAAACAAAGATCCATTAAAAACAGGCTTCTTATTGAGATTCTTATTTATTTCTGTATTTGTTCAAACCTACAACAGTCCACTAAAGATTCTTGCAAATAACAGAGACTTGGCTAACAATATAACATAACCTGTTTCATAATATGTACTATTAACAATACAACATAACCTGTTTCATAACATGTACTTTTTCCAAATAGCTGACTGCTTTGCACTCTGCATCCCCGCCTGCACCTCCGTCCCTCTAAGTGAGAGTGAACCTCTTATTTTAATTTCTTTGTCCCCCTCTGAACAGATAGTCTTGGCTTTCTTCAGTCAGCAGTCTCCTCCTCTCCTCATCTTCCACTGGCTCTCAGGCAAAATACAGGATGAGGAGTCGAGAGCAGAAAAAGAAGAGAAAAAAAGAAGAAAAAAGAGTGTGCGACAAAAGGGAATGAAAGAAGAGGGGAAAATTGAGAAAGAAAAAAGAGAGATGACTTGAAGTGGAGTATGTGAAGTAGCTGTGCGTTACTGTGTTCAGACTCTTCTGCTCACACGAGAGCTTCCGCCTGTATCTCACACACACAGACGCACACACACACACACACACACACTCTCTCTCTCTCTCTCTCTACACACACACACAGACAGACAGACACACACACACACACATACAAGAGCCCCATCTGAATCACCGCGTCCCCTCAAGACAAGGGCTCTTTGATGTGCACCACCCCTCTTCATGTCCAGGCCCGACTCTCCTCTCAGTCAGAACCAACACACAGATTAAGCTCAACACAAAAGAGCCAGGGAACAGGGAAGAGGAAGTCGAGAAGAAACGAAAGGGAAAGGCCAAGGCGGGGAGGGGAGGGGAGAAAGGGAGTGAAAAGACAGGATTCTTCTGTTCCCTTTTCATCCTCTTTCTCCCCTTCTTTTGTGCCCCTTGTTATATTTTTTTTTCCTGTGAAAGTATTTCTTTTTCCCGAGTCTCTCTCTCTCTTTCCCTCTCTTGCTTCTTTCCATCAGAGCCGTCTCTCATGCTGACACCTGAGCAGTTTGATCAGTGTCCGTAGGGCGGGGTGTGAGCTGGAGCTGGAGATATCTGCGGGCCAACACCCCTCTGATCAGCACCTTCAGTGGGGAAATGGGCTCCCAGTCATTGGGGGATGGGGAGGGGAGACTTGGTGTACTATCTATCATGCACATCCACACACGCATATACACACACACAAACGCTCACACACACACACACACACTGATGCGCAGTTTGGTAAGAAGAGATTCACACAGAGGAAGTGAAGCAAGCTCACAAATGAAACGAAATCAAAGACACCAAAGCCAGTTTACAAGGCAATGAACCACAAGCTGAAAACACCAGGAGCATGTCGAAGTCTACTAATTTGCCTAATCCCCCAGTCTCTTCCTGTGTACTGGTTTCATAACCACCCTATCCTGCTCTCCTCGCTGAGAAGTTTGACATCCTCTGTGCGCAGGTAGACAGCGGCGCAGCATATGGCATCCGTCACCTGTGGGATCGGGGAGCTGTACCATAGCATAAAATTTCAATGGGCTCCACAGAAGCAGCTGCAGGGATGGTGGGGGCTTTCTCACAGCCACCCATCCATACTTGATGATGAGAGCATGCTCATAACAAATGATTATGTGCCCACTTTTATCACAGCTGGGATTTTCACACATGAAAACTTCAAAACAAAACATATTATTTTACCCAGTGTTTCATTACTGTTATTGCAGTTCAATTATCATTAACAGTACCATGAATCTGGCTGCAGCACTATTAGGCTAAAAGTGGTAGTCTAGGTAGTAGCAGGGGTAATCACAATGGCTTTCAGTCTATTACCTAAACTAATGATCATGCTAACTTTCAGTCAACTTCCCTTCAGATTGCCTGGAAGAGTTTAAAGTATTTTGATCTGGACACAAGCTGCTATGTATCTGGTCGCAACCTTGTAAGCGCCATCCTCATAGTTAAGAATAAAGATCATCTTCGTATTGTTAAACATTAACTTCCAGCCTTGAACACGTCCAGTGAATGTGCTAGCAGAAATACTAAAGGCCACAGGTGCTAGCATCTACCACTGGGCTCCATTACACTTGACATTTAGCTTCCATATGCTACCAAAAAGCACAGTTCCTCTCCGGTAACTATTTCTATACTAGCGCCTTTGTTATAGTGTCTACAACATCAACTACAACACAATCTACAAAATTATCCACTTTCTAAATAAATGTGTGTGTGTGTGTGTGTGTGTGTGTGTGTGTGTGTGTGTGCGTGAGTGTGTTTGTGTGTGTGTGTTGGAAAAAAAGAGGAAAGACTCAGGATTGCCACTGTCCTCGACACAAAGGGGTTTAGAGGAGACTGTTAAAAATCTTCAGTCACATGAAAGCAATCACTTAGTCAGCATTTTATCACCTGAAAACAACATTTCAAAACTAAGAGGTCAAAAAAGGATTTAGAAAAACTTATCCATGCCTTTATCTCCAGTAGCGTTGATTACTGCAATGGTCTATTCACAGGTCTTCCTAAAAAGACCATCAAACATCTTCAACTGGTCCACAATGCAGCTGCTAGGGTTTCTTACAAGAACAAAAAGAACTGACCACATTACTCCAATTCTAAAGTCCCTGCACTGGACACCTGTAAGTTACAGAATTTACTTTAAAACATTGCTGCTTATGTTTAAATCACTAGATGGAGTAACAGTATTTAATTACCTATCTTACATGTTTCAACAATACACACCACCTAGGTCTCTCAGGTCATAGGAGAAAAATTAGCTGGTAAAACCTGCTGTCAAAACAAAGTGTGGAGAAACAGCTTTCAGGTGCTATGCAGTTAAGTTTTGGAACCAGCTTCCTGAACACATCAAGAATGGCCCTACTGCTGGCAGCTTCAAATCTACACAATCTACACAAATTGTTGTCAGATGTTTTCGGCTAATGATTTACTTATCTTTCTTTTTACACTCTGTACACTTTAACTTTTATGTTAATAATCATGTTATGCCTTTATTCATTTTATTGTGTGCTTTTGCTATCTTCCATCTACTGTATTTGCTTTTATTATTGTACAGCACATTTAAACACTTGAAATGAAGTGTATGAAATGCGCTATATAAATAAACTTGCCTTGCCTAGCCTTGCGTGTGTGTGTGAGTGTGTGTGTGTACATCTGTGCGTAGGCTACATCAAGTATTCCCTCCAGGGCCTCTAATAGGCCTTGCTGGGCCTATGCTTTTACACCCTATCTGTGTCCTAAATTGTGTTGATTTAGTTTCTGCCTGTGTGTGTTTTGTCACATTCAGAAAAGATGGAGCAAACGACAACAACAACAACAACTACAACAACTGCTTGAGCCCTGCGTTCAGTTTTAATTATCACCTCCTCATCATGTCCCCAAGGGGTTTCTTTTTTTGGTACACACACAGAAATGTGACAGTGACAGCTTGTCACAATTACAGAAGTCTTGGGAAGCTTTCAAAACTAGTGTGGTGACATGTGTTGTGTACCTGCAAGTGATCCCACTGGGAAACACAACACAAGGAAGGTGAATAATACTCAACTGAAATGGCCTCACAAATTTAAGGGCATACTTACATGATTTTGATTAGACCAACTCTGAGTACAGTTAATTATAATATGGGAGTAAAGTAGTCTTCGTCTAATATGTTAGGAAGAACAGCACATGCAGAGAAAACAATAGCACTAATCATATAGAAAAAAAAAAAAAAAAAACACTGGCTTACCATCATGCAAATTGCATTTCTCCTTCTCTCTTGTACACAAACATACACATACTCACATGCTTGTGTACACCCAGATCATCTGCACACATCGGCTACTCCAGAATTCTACCTAAATAACACCCATGGGTACACTCCTGCCCAATAAGCAAAGCCAATATCCAGAACAGCAATGATTTCTGTCTAGAACACCTCCACATGTAATTAACTACCTTGCCTGCAAGCACAGCAGTCATCATTCCTCTCAAAAAAGGAAGAAAGAAACAAACAAAGAAAGAAAAGCATCTGGAGGGCAAACTCTGGCTGATCCAATTAGCAGAGATATAAATTATGGTGGAACCAACAACATATGAATTATTATTATCGAGTGGAGAGGAGCTAGCGTGCCGAATGCAAGGTCTTTCAATCTCCCGCTAGGGGCCATTAGACTGACGTGTTTGGAGACCATTGTTTTTGAGTGTTGCCATACAGAAGGCATGTGCCATGTTAACACAAGGCTGCTTATTAAAAATCATATGCTGAGTTCTTGGAAGCAGCTCAGACGCAAAAGCAGCAGTTTGAAGTTTCCAAATGAGCTGATAGATGTCAGTCAGTGAAAAAGTGAATGAATCACCTTTGCTCAGATACTTTGCAGCTACAAAATGAGCTATGATCTATATTTTATATATATTTATTGCCAACATAGTGTCACAACTTTCAAGTACACAGTATCTCATTTTGATAGCCTTTCAATATTCAGAGGCATGACAAAACAGTACATGTAAAGTCTCAGAGAAGCTGAGAATGTCAGCAAATTAGTCTGTCTGACCTTCACACAAAAAGTGCTCCACACAATTGCATGCATGTATCACTGCAGGAATCCATTTAACTACACTGGCATTCTGTGACCGCACACATTAGTGCTCAACCACATCAGTGGCTCTCATGTACAGATACTGTACATCATCACTGGGATCATTGCATATCAGCCAGCCATAGCTTGGTTACTCTATAAGACATGCTGTATGCAAGATAATATATAGAAATCCATATAAACAAACATGCAGTTAATAACATGGGAGGCTTCATGCTAGATTTTTGGTCAGCCTCGCAGACAACAGGCCTAGAGAAGAGCAGCAAAAGGAGGGTATGTCTCAGGTATCTGTGAGGCTGCAGTCACACAATGCCCTGTAAAAAAGCTCTGTGGCAGATGCCTCCATTCTGCAACAATCTCCCCCACATGCTTGGTGCCTCAGTCCCTTCATATTGTATTTCTTTTCCTTTTATCCTTCTGGGCTGCTTCCTTTCCCCTTTTCTGTTCAGTACGCTGCTATGAGAGAAACAAAGTTTAAAGGGAACAATATGCCATTGTACATCATTCTGGGAGAGATTAATAGGGCGGTGGTGGAGGGGGTTCTTGTGTAACTAGAGCCCAGATAAAGAATTAGCAAATGAAGGTCCCTTTTTCCTTTCCCTCCCTCTCTCTCTCTCTCTCTCTCTCTCTCTCTCTCTCTCTGTGTGTGTGTGTGTCTCTCTCTCCTGTGCTGGGGCCATAGTCATCCTTCATGGTAATTTGATTGAGAATGCTCGGCGCATACTACAAGACCTACACTCTCCGCCCTACAGGAGAAAGTCTTGTTCCCAGAAATAACAATTCATCTTCTGGATGCCTGCCTCAGCATATTTCATCGACTTTAGGATCATCATCGTTATTTTACATCAAAGCATGGTGGCTGCAGCATGAGGAAGGCAAAGGCGGGGGAGAGAGGAAGAAAGAAGAAAGTAAAAAAAAAAAAAAAAAAGAACATGCGTCCCTAAAAAAAGAAAGGGAAAAAGTGGGCGAATGAAAGAGAAATACTTAACTAACCAGGGCCATGTTCCCACACGGCAATTAATGTGCAGCGTGAAGAATGCCCCCCCCCCCCCCATCCCCTGCTTAGGCCCCTCTCCACACCACCTCCACCATCTTTCTCTGGAGAAACAAAAAAGCAGGATTGATGACAAAGCGCCATTCGCATAACTCACCAGCTTTACTGCTTGACTCCAGAAGAAAGACGATAGAGAGAGAGAGAGAGGGAGAGAGAGAGATACAGAAGAGTGGAGATGAATAGAGGGAGGATAGAAAGACAGGAAAAAATAGATAGAACAGAAAGAAAGGACGAAAGATCGGGGGCAGACAAAAAGAAAAGAGATTGACAGTGGGAAAAGGGAGAAAAGATTTAGGGAGGATGCCAGATTAAGCCAGAGGAACGCGCTTTGGCCTGGGTATTTGTGCGCATCGCCTCAGTAGCCATCTTCCATGTTTTGTTGTCTGTTGTCTCAGCAGTGAAAAGCTGAGCAGAGGCAAGAAATATCACCTGCCATCCCACTGGAGCGCTGCGCTGCACAGCACAAACCACGCTCCGCCATTCTCATCTGCCTCTGCTCTCGGCCGGCCACCTGCCATGCCAAGATTCTGCCACAGCCCACAGACGGCACATAAATCAGCCCAAAAAATAATTAGCACCGCGCTCCCTTTGCTCTGCTCAGGGGCACGCCGTGGTCCCGACCGCCTCGATGCACGCCGCGGTCCCGACCGCCTCGATGCACGCCACTCTGTTTGTTTTCCTGGCTCTTCTCCTACGCCGTCGTTCTCTGTTCTACTGATCCGAACCAACTTTGATGCTGATTTTAAACATCGTAGATGCCAGTTCATATTCCTCACTTTGTTTGATGTCCTTTTTTTTCTTAATTTTTTTTGGCTACCTTGCAGCTGTGTTAAGCAATAGTTCTCTTAGAAAGCATGAATCTCTTTTGGCACGTCTATGATGAGTGTATTCTTAAGAGGAGGGTATTAGTGGTTCAAGGAAAGATTTCCTTGAAAAAAGAAAGAGACGGGAAAAGACACACAGACAGAGCACACATTCTCTCCAGCATCAGCAAGCAGGGGTTGAGAGAGCAGTTGTTTTTTCTTTCGCCATAATGAGGTGCAGAACACTGTTTGCTTTAAACACCTCCTCCAGTGCTATTTCACCGCCTGAAAAGTCGTTTTGTTTAATTACAGTGCAAATACCTTAAAAAAAAAAAGCCCTCAACCCCATCATCACCACCTCCCTTGCTCTTCAGCCCTCGTAGCTCTAGCCTTCTTGTGTCTGTAGTCATCAGCAGAACTGGCCCACGCGGATGTGAGCGAGGCAGCGAGGCAGGGAGGCAGTGAGGCGGGCAAAGCTGAGACCTCTCTCCAGGATGAGATGAGGCATGCAGCCATGAGAGAGAGAAAGATAAAGGTGGAGTCATGTTTTTATGGCGCCAGCGTTTCTCCGCAGCCAGTCAGATGAAAAGATGGAGGCTTGGCCTTCACAGACCCCGCTGGGCTTGTTGTTTCACAATAACTCTGTGATGCCACCAAGCAAAAGATGGTAACAAAGAGAGAAAGAGAGAGAGAGAGAGAGAGAGAGGACATAGCACAGAAAGCACCAGGTAATGGGAGAGTCATGAATCTGTCTTCTGAGGAATTAGGAAAGGCAAGATGACGCACATCTACAACAAACAGTAACGACCTCTAGAGCATCTTGGTCCGCGATATGGCCCTTATCTGTCTCTGATCTGGCCCTGAACTAGAACAGCTCAATACCGCATCAGAGTCAGACCCACTGCCTGCACACCCAAGCTGAACCACTCATCAGTAATGTACCAGCTACAGTCAAGCTGAGAGAAACACACTCCAAGGCCAGGCTAAGAGAGGAAGAGAAGAGGACAGATGCAGGACAACAAGGACTGATCCCAGCATGATGCAACAAGGCCATATTGTGAGGCGTGTGTGTGTATGTGTGCGTGTGTGTGTGTGTGTGTGTGGTGTGTGTGTGTGTGTCTATGTGTTAATGTGACTCAGATGTGTTTGTCGTGTGCTGTTTGTGTCCCTCTGTGCATTCCTTTTTTGTTTTGTGTGTGTGTGTATGTGTGTGTGTGTGTGTATGTGTCTGTCTGTGTGTGTGTGTGTGTGTCTATGTGTTAATGTGACTCAGATGTGTTTGTGGTGTGCTGTGTGTCCCTCTGTGCATTCCTTTTTTTGTTTTGTGTGTGTGTCTGTGTGTGTGTGTGTGTGTATGTGTGTGTGTGTGTCAGTGTGACTCAGATGTGTTTGTGGTGTGCTGTGTGTGTACCTCTGTGCATTCCTTTTTTGTGTGTGTTGTGTGTGTGTGTGTGTGTGTTTGTCTGTGTCTGTCTGTGTGTGTGTGTGCATGTCAGTGTGTGTACCTGCATAGGGCACAGGGGCGTCCTTGTCCAGCGCAACCAGAGGGGGGTCCAGCAGAACTGTGTCCATGTTTTCTGTGATCACGCCGTGGTAAGATGTCTCAATCCAGGGCTTGTGTTTATTCACTGTGAAAACAGAGACAGAGGTGAAGGGAATGAGAGAGTGAAACTGAAACATGAAAATAACCTTCAGAAAATCTCTATTCAGATGAAAATGGGATACTGGGATACAAATGTATAGGGGCTTATATGGCCCTCATATTATTCTGATCAAGGACAGATAGCAATTATCTCTTTTCAACAGGACTTTTCAATACAGGAGTGCCTGTGTATATATGACTTCCCAATATGTTTACAGATTTCAGAGCCATTCCATACATTAGTGTACAAATGGCAACCATTAAATAGGAAACACGCACCACCGAGCGGCTGAACAGTCCAGAAGCACCTTTGAGATCAATCAGACAGCACAAATGGCTGTGTCAAGGATAGACAGAGGACCAACTGACCACTTCACTCAGCACAATTGCTGTTTTTGTGTGCATGTGTGTCTGTGTGTCTGTGTGTGTGTGTGCAGTGGGTGTGCGTGTGGGTGTGTGTGTGTGTGTGCGTGTGCGTACAGCGGAGGAGCACACGGGGGCTGTGAGGTTTACCTCCCCCTTCAGAGGAACTCCATGGCTAGCAACAGGAGGAGGCTACAGTTTACCTGCTCCTAGAGGCATTTCATCCTCAAACCGCTGTTGGCTGGCATGGCTGCCTATCAGAGAGACGATTCTAGACAGTAATGTGTCACCAGTATGCCAGTATCACCCATAACTAAGGCTTTGAAACAGCACATGGAACAAAAACAAAACTTCTGCCATTTTGCTAGGAATGAAAACAAAACCAGAAAATTTATCAATTTTTATGTTCTGGAACAGAAACGTTCATTTAAAATGAGGGTAACCGGTTAAGAACGGTTCTTTTTTCGTTCCTGAAAAGGTTTATGTCTGCAATGAAATGGTGAGGTTCACCTCCTGCTGTTCACTGAATGCATGGAGAGAGCAGACAGACTGAATCTTACCTATTCCACCAGCACGCAATCAAAAGGCCTATGTAGTCGCAATACTTTCATTGGAGGTAAATAGCGTAGGCTACCAGCTAACATTGTAGGCTGAAACAGCTAACAATAATGTTAAGACTACTGCTCGAATTTATTTTGTAAAACTTAATAGTTCTCATTTTTGTCATTTCAATGATTGTGTTTAGATGAGAAGACATCACAAGAATCCTATATTACAGCATCCTTTTAGAAAAAAATATGACAACATTTTTTGTTTGACCAGGAAATTATTCAGTTTGCATGTAGGCTATACGAAAGCTTGTATAGAGGCCTAGTGTTTTATAATGTTTGCTGTAAGAAAGAGACTAGAGGACAATATGGTCAAAATTTATGTCCCACAGCTGACATGTACAATTTGTACAAAACATTGACAAATTGTACAAAAAAAAAGGTTCAAAGCCCTGCCTATAACTATAGCAGTTTCTTAGCAATGTTGCGTTGTGTGTGTGTGTGTGTGTGTGTGTGTGTATATGTGTGTGTGGGTGATTTTGCCTTTCAGCTTTGCCTGTGTCTCAGATCCCCACTCACACACACACGCCAGACAAGGGGAGAAAAACAAACAAAACACATAACAAGCTACTGATCAATGGCCACAGCTGAGCTGAGGCAGGTGTGATCTGGGCAAACAACGGCGGAGCGGGTGGCAGAGGCCACCATCGAACGCCTACGCAGCCACTCCACTGACCCGTGCCTGTTTACACCGTGCCTGCCTGAAGTGTGTACCATAATCACAGCTTTAGGTTTGGACTGGAGAAATTGAACCGCGATGCCACAATTTCACATGCGCTCTAAAAAGCCGAGCAGCAAGACCATCAACAACACAAGGTCCAGTCATAATTACTGATACGGCAGCCGCGGTTCATGCTGAATTGGTCTATTGTGTAGTGCGTTTTTGTGCTGTGCTATTGAGTGTTATTAAGCAATGTCAAAGCCAACTGGCTGTTGTCAACACACTTTTGCCTCTCACGTCACGTCACCTAGGTTACAAACTGTGATGACTACCATGTCCTGTCTAGCCAACTTGTGGAAAAAGTTGACCTGGGAGTCTGATTCAGTTTAATAAGAACAGGAAAAAGTCAGTGTTTTACCAGAACCACTTTGGGCCAGTTGGAGGAACTAAGCCATGTGCTTTCAATCACTGTGTTTAAAAGGCCAAGAAGGAGTGCACAGAGTACTGTGGGTTTGTTCAAATGAAAAAAGTACAAAAACTAAAAAGAGGTAGCCTCTCAAAAAGCCCTATGACATTTGGTCGAAAAGACGTGAAGGCACTCAGTCCTTGGTTAAGAGCTTTTCTACTGAGTATGTCGAATAGTACACGCAGAGGG
>PYXC01001975.1:285000-300000 GCA_015244755.2 Tenualosa ilisha | reverse complement strand
ATGTGAGGGGCTCTGCTTTCATCTTGCCTTGTCTGAGAGCCACCAAAGATCACTCCTCAGACAGGGCTGGTGCAGGGTTGGTGCAGTCACACACACACACTCTCTCTCTCATACACATACACACTCATACACACACAACCATGCATTAACCTGCACTGCCGTGCAAGCCATCATGTCGAATGCTGATAATTATTGCTTTTGTTCTGATATCAAACATGACACGTTGTCTGCCACTTTATGTCAATAACGATGGCAGAAAACAGTAGGTAAGTCTATGTTTATTTCAAAGGTATCAACTACTGGTGATTTCGATTTTTCTTTTTCATGTGGACAGGATTGGGTAGGATCTGTGTGTGTGTGTGTGTGTGTGTGTGTGCGTGCGCGCGTGCGTGCATGTGCGTGCGTGCGTGTACACTTGCAAGTCCTCACTCAGTCCCCAGGAACATCCCCAGGTACCGGAACACAAAAGAACATTGCTTTTAAACCTCAATTATTTATGCAGCAGGAGATATAATTATTACAACATTTCGGCTGGCTAATAAAACTCCTGTCATGTGCAGGGAGGGAGATGAACACTGGCAAATCTATTCCGACCTTTTCTTGGCCTCCCATAATGAAAACCCCAGTCAGCATTCCGCCGTAATTAAGCCCGCAGATAGGCTTCCGGAATTGATAGGGAATTTTAGAGC
Organism: Tenualosa ilisha; assembly: GCA_015244755.2. NCBI lineage: Eukaryota > Metazoa > Chordata > Actinopteri > Clupeiformes > Clupeidae > Tenualosa > Tenualosa ilisha. The sequence continues at coordinate 299,311 of PYXC01001975.1, read as the reverse complement.
ATTTCCCCGGGATGATGCAACATGCCATTAATTTCTGACCAGATGACACCATTATGGCAGCATTCAGCTTGTAACATCTGTATTAACCGCTACTGCAGACACACCCCTGAGAGAACCAGAAGAAAATGAGCGATAAAGAGAGATGAAGAGAGAGAGAGACAGAGAGAGATAGTGAAAGAAAAAGAGAGAGAAACAAAGGGCATTGCTTGTTTTATGTAGCTGTATGTGCAGTAGCCCCGTTTACATGGATTCATTTTCTGCCAGCGCATTTGAATAAAAATTCTGGGTTTGTATGCAGCAATATTCTATTTCGAACAGACCTTGTTGGGCATGTGACATAGATGCACATTTAGCCTGTTTTTAAAATCACTTCAAAATGGTAATCAAAACATCTTTTAGTGCAGCTAGGAGGTCACCAAAGAAGAGTAACTCATCACACTGAAGTAGGAGAATCTTGGATGAGAGATGAGAACAGTAAACTGCCGTCAGTTGTCTATTGTTACAATGACAAAGATATCAACAGTCTACATGTTCCCATTGTTGTCCGGAGTGTGAGCGAAATGTGTATTTCATCGGATCAGAAATTCTATTCTGACCAAGGTTTTTCTATTGGTCATTTCTATTCTGATTGAGCCATTATTCCATTTCTATTCCGAGTGTCCATGTAAACAGATTTGTGTTTAAACATGGGGTTTGCTTTAGCTATGTACACCTGTGCTTGTCAAGAATTATTTCTGTTTGTAATAAAGTCCACAGAATCAGACAGGGAGAACAAAGGGGAAGCTAACTAGTGGAAACATTCATATTGTTATCTTGTGACTATCACTTTAGCAGTCAGAACATGCAGAAAGTAAGTCAGAGAACAAAAGAGTATAAGACAGTGAGAGAGAAATGCCCAGCCTGCCAATTAGCATACATTATGTTGGTGTCCTGGATTTGGATTCCGGTTCTATAATGTATCTCTCTGAGGTAGAGTACAAAGTGCAGCCCCAACACACACAGACACAAACACACACACGCACACACACACACACACACACTCATCTTAGAGGGCTCTTCAGCGTGAGCTTTAGTGAGTGGAGTCACAAGAGAACAGGTCTTGACCGACCCATGAACTCCTCCTTGTCAATACCCAGTCATTCATTTCATCCACCAGCACCTGCCCTGTTCCATTTACAGAATGTCGGCAAAATGAATGGCAACAGGAACCCTTCTCCCAGCTAACCGAGGCTAGCACCACAAAGGGGAAATAGTATCAATCCATTACTGTTACTGCAGCATGACAAAAATAAAACGAAATAAAATTGAGCAATTTGAGAAAAAAAAATACATTTCCTGCAAAAACAAGGTTCATAAGTGACTCAGTTGAGCATCTGGCACCCTACCCTCTCTTTCCCTCAGTGTGGTCTGTTGCACCAGTTCACTCGCAGCTAAAGACCGTTCGCAAAAATCAGAAGGAAAACAAGAAACAGACTGAAAGAGAGAGAGAGAGAAACTGTGAAAAGGAAAAAGCAGAGGTCCTTAAGCAGGATGCCATTGACTTGAGCACATTGCACTGGAAATTAGAAAAAAAAAACAACTAAAGCCCAGTGAGAAATAAGAGGCAGGAATAGAGTAATTAGACTTATTGACTCAGGACAAGCCAATACTTGCACATTACGCAGAATGAGCTGGCAGACTGAGGCCTGTGGGTCATTTTCAGATACATTAAGCCCAATAAAAACGTTCCCCACCCTGCACTTCACACATCACACAGGAAACACTCATCTCCCTGCTCACCGATCGTCTTAAACACCAATTAATGGGACCATAATCGTCATCTTTATCAACCTCCAGCTATAAAGGAAGGGATTCCTTTAAGAATTTTCTTTTAGGAAGGAAGCGATTGGACCACATGCTCTTCACTGAAATTACATGGCTCATCAAAGTATCAAAAGTTAGAAGAATTTGCTACAGAACATTAGTGAAGTAAAGTTGAAAATATATTGGTTGTGCTGTCCTAAGATAAATTCTGAGGAAAAGATATCCGGAGGTAATTCAGGGTACACAGCAGATCTGACAACACATTATGGTCACTTATAGAGGAAATGGGACCATAAACAGTAATTTACAGAGTCTGTATCTCAGAAAGTAGAATATTATCCACTAGGAGTATCCTGTTTCATTCTGGTAAAAGGTTCTCAGAAAACCTGAATCAGAAAAATTAGAAACTATTTCAGAGAAATGAGAGCCTGTTTAAAGTAGGAGGGTGTTCTTTGAAAAGACCACTTGAAGAACACATGTGTTTGCTTTTCCTTCTACCCTCTAATGGCTCCCTGGTTAGCCATCACTGGCACCCGGCCTTGATAAAAGCAGGGCTCCTAAGGTTAGCTCAAAGTTAGCTTGAGCCACAAACTAAAGCTACTGTGTTTTGGCAGCATTTGCCTTGAGCACAAAACCTGGCATAGACTCTCTTTCATTTGGCTTCCGCAAGATGCCGAAGTTGTCATTGTCACATACAGTTAGAGAGCTTCAAATAGCTAGAAGCTGTATGAACGTCTCCGCTTGTAATTCCTCACAGTTCAGGCGTATACCCGCCATTCCTCTCCATATTTCAAAGTTACGTGTGTCACAGTCTGGGGAGTGAAATGTCAATCTGCTGAGAGAACAACTGTGTGTGTCTGTGTGTGTGTGTGCATGTGCGTGCGAGTGTGTGTGTGTGTGCATGCCTGTGTGTGCTTGTGTATGTGTTTGTGAATGACAGTGAATCCCTGTCGTCATCTCTAGAGACTGCAGCAGTGTCAAACAGTGGGAGAGACATCTCTGTATTTTAGTGTTCGATTTCTCCATCGCTCACACCGCTGCAATACATAGTCAAGACACAAAAGAGTCCCAGGCATAGCAAGATGTGTTGCTCATAACTTTTATAAATGACCACAACTTTGTTTTACAAAGGGCCCAGCCTGCTCTGCCGGCAAGGTCATAAGCTGATTATATTAGCTGGAGAGTTAGTGTGTGTGTGTGTGTGTGCATGAATGTATTTGTGCATGTGTGTGTTACGGGTTCTGATTAGGCACGATTGGCCTCTGAGGTGTGGCAGTGTGTTTGTGTGTGTGTGTGTGTGTGTGTGTGTGTGTGTGTGTGCATGATATCCTGGGTCAGTAAGCCCATAAACTGATGAGCAATGGAGCTCTACTGAGTTAGACATCACTAACAAGCCCTTTTGGTTAAGACCATCTGTCAAACGAATGAATCTAAATGCAAATGCTGATGCAAATAACTGTGACTTTGTTTACTAAGGTTTCTCACAAACACTTCGGCGACACGATCTCACCATTTCATGTCTGGCATTTGAACAGCAGACGCATCCCAGAGGAGTCACGAAATGTCAGTTGTCTGCAATTAGGCAGGGGTAGTGTTATTATCAGGTCAGTGTCGTGTCTTTGTACAGACATGTACCTGCCTCCTCACCACATTGGCCATTTAAAGGTTCATTGCCACACAAATCAGTTTTTACCTGTTAGTTTTGAAATATGATGGTCAATATGAGTTTATGTTATATGGTGCATGTGAAAATGTCATACTATCTTCGCTGTCTGCAACAAGCAATGGAACGAAAAGAACAGAGAAATCATCCAGAATCAAACAGTTGGTCAGTTTTATGCAGCTTTGGTCATCTTAAGAGTCATTGGCTGACAGAACTAAATAATCGCCCAATCCATGCTTTCCTCTATTTGATTAGTGCCCGGCCCACAGAGTCCTACTGTGCCAGATCACAGAAAATCCGTCAAATAAACATAACAGGAAAAAGAACAACGGTCTCATTTTTAATTTAATGCCTGAATAACAGGACCATAGGGAAAAATGTCTGCAGTTACATTTTGGAGAAGTTCATTATTATGTGTTCTCAGTGCATTTAGAAAAGAATGACTTTTTTGCCTAATACAACAAGCTTTGTAAGTTTTCACTTGTGGTTGTAACAGTAACATTGCGATAATGAAGCAGTCATCTAGTTATGGTGGCTAGTGTGAAACCCTACACATTACAAGCTTAGCGTTGCAAAGTGTCTGTTTACAATCTCCAAGCAATGTGCATATCATAGGCTATTTCTTCCTCAGCTTCCTCTAAAAGTTTGGTTCTTCCCTCGCAATTCAGACATTAGCAGACTATTGTAAATATATTCACTTAAAGTGCCCTCAGAGCCATTCAGTGCTGACAAGCTACAGCTGTGAATCAGAGCACAGCTTATTATTATAGTTGGAAAAACAAGGCGCTTGCTTTACTCAAGGGCAATTCCAATAGGTTACAGAAGACCCTGTTAGGGTCTCCTTGGACTGCTTTCAGCCCAACTAAAGTTACATACCACTTTATTGTTCTCTGATTTGGAGACCTCAGAGAACAATTTAAAATACCCTATAGATGTATGTCAGGGCACCTTCAAAGATTCTCATTCGCTTCGTCATCACCGAGTCACTGTGTATCGGCAGACGGGTAATTAAAATGTAGAAGGAAAAAGGGCTTTGATTGATGGTGTACAGTGACAGCACGGGGTCCTTAACTCAAATTATGACGGGTTGCCTTTCAAGACACAGCCGGAGCGGAGTGCCGAGCAGGTGATTAGCAACGAGCCGTTTGTCGAGCCAGGCTCCAACCATGTGAAGTGGCAAGTGATCTCTTTATTGACAGGAGAAAACAACGGTGAAGTCTGCTATCGCAACGCCGCAGTTGAGTGTCGACGGATTAATATGAAAAGCATTTCCCCTACCGAGACCAGATTGTTAGCTCTTTTGAAATAAATGGTGAAGCCAATTTGGTGCGGTGTTCTCTATATCTCCTCCTGTTTGAAAAGGAGACACGACACTTAGAGGAGAACTCCCAGATCAAAACATGTTGATTCTAAATACCCCATCTCTCTCTTTCCTTTGTTTGTGTGTATGTGTGTGTGTGTGTGTGTAAGACAGAGAAACAGACAGCAATAAAGAGAAAGTGTGTACATGTGTAGGAGAGGGAGAGAGAGAGAGAAAGCTGTTAAAGTGAAAAGCCTAAGTATCTGTCTAAATCTGTGAGGCGGCAGAGATTCTCCCACGTTCACTGAGCAGGGAGAAGTGTCTGACTGACAGAAAGCAATGGACACAGATCTCTTGAACTTTACACCTCTTGACTGACAGAGAGGAACAGGGCTTATGGGTAGTGACCGGGTTTTCCACACTACTTTACACTTGCTGTATCTTCAGGGCAGCAGGCTGATAGTGTTTACTTGACGTATTGCCATGGGAACAGAGTTTTTCCACACGGTCTGAGTGTATCCTGTTGCCGCTCACTAATCTATTTATTAGGCCCATGAAACATCACTTGGCCCTGTTTTTATCCTCATCTTTTTCTTGTTGGGCTTCTTCTCCTCTCTAACTGAAAGGCTTTCAAGACGCCACAATAGGGGATTTAGGAAAAACAAAAGGCCACCTCACCAATCATTTCCTCATTTAGATCATTAGCCTCTGAGACATGCAAATGCAATTTGCCGTCTCCAGCTGTGTTCAGAACAACAGGAAATAAATAAATAAAAAGGCAAACGCATAAACAAGTACAGTGAGAAAATGCTTTTAGTCCCTGACGGAACTGCAGAGATTCTTCACCATTTTGGTTCTGAGACAGAGATGCCTTCACTGTTGTTTTTCACTTTGCACAACTCAGAGACCAATTTCACCCTACTGTCATGTGCACTTATGTTGATACACCCTGATACAAAGCTGCAATTGCAATTTGAAAACCTGATCTGAGTGTAAGCACAGACAGCTGGCAGCTATCAATATTTCTAAACAAATTAATTATTAATTAGGAAGTGCAGTTTGAATATACAAAGTTATACAGAAATGCCCCCCTTCTATTTTGTATTATCATTATATTTGTGGTATATATAAATTGTATATATACCACATTGTATAATTTATATATATATATATGTAATGTATATAATATATATATAAAATTGTACCACTGAGTACAGCTATTTCTAGATGACATTCACAGTTGTCAGCTATGCATACTACTGCTACCCAATGAGGTGCAGAGAGACGAGGGCTTTCCACATGCAGTAAGTACGCACACCAGGGCCTGCTGTCACACCAGCCCAGCATCATTTGCACTTCACTTCTATTTTAAGCAATAACATTAAGAAAAACCTGACTGTAGTCTTGTCTCTCAGAGTGAAATATATGGCAGTGGGAGCCATGTTTTTCTCCCCAGCAAAAGAAAAAAAACATTGTCTGTGTGGATATCCAACAGTGGTTTTATTATCTGCAAGATTGTTTTATAAAACGCTCTTCATATAAATACCATAACAGATTTTTTTATCTTTCAAACTGCCTCACTGCCAATGATGTACATGTAAAGCAGGAAGCAGTTGGTGCTTTCTTCTCTCTTTTTCTTTTTTAATCTGTGATCCAACCAACACTCACAGCTTAAGTGATGCATGGCCTGTACAGCACCGTTAAAACGGTCTCATTCGGCAAAATACACCCCAATCCCAACTCAATCCCAAACTCAATCCCAAACTCAATCCAGCACTTTAATCGCTCCCTCTTTCACGGTGGCAGTCAATCAGCCTGCTAAAGGGGTCACAGTGGGGGGTGTGGTGGCAGTCTCAGTAGTCATCACATAACCAGTGTAAACAACCCTGGCATCACCCCCTGCAGGGCACATAGGGGGAAGGGGAATGACGTGCGTGTGTGTGTGTGTGTGTGTGTGTGTGTGTGTGTGTGTGACAAGTCAGCCTGGGAGAAAGGGCTGCATTTCTCTTGACACTGAGAGTCTCAATCTGGGGAAAAGGGGAGAGAAAATGTAGAAAAAATTGTAATATCTTTTAAATGAATAGTAAGTAAAATAAGAAAAGTAATGAAAAGTAAAAGAGAATAGCTAGGTGATACAAATGTATGCTATGTGTAAAACCTTATTCTGAGAGGTAAGACAACCACCTAGCAAAATATGGTTAGGAATGTGGGTAAGAGAAAGTGCTGGTGAAAAACAGATAGATATATGTCTCCACTGGGAATTTTGAAAAAGTAAATGATGGAACTTCGTCAAGCTAGAACAACAGGAGGGCAAGAAGTCAAATTCCCCAGGAAGGGCATGGGAGTCTGCAATTTGTGTTACGACATGTGATGTGTATTCTGGGGGTATAAGCAAGAATCCTTGTCTCCAAGAAGATGGGCTAGTTACTCGGTGCACCTTGTGTTGGTTTTGTGTGGGTAACTTGTCTCTGGCGTTATTAAAGACTGCAGTGTACCACCAAGTTGCCTGCCTCGAATTTTTGACGACAAAGGGTTGAAAATAAGCACACTAAGCAGAGACGAGAGAAGGAGAGGGAAGAAGAGGGGAGAAGAGAAAAAAAGAAAAGAGAAGATAAGGAAAAGAGAAAGGAAATCATGTGTCATGTGATCCTTTTTACTCCTGAGATGCAGTGTGACATGAGAGGTTCACACCCCAGCAGCCTACACACACACACACACACACACACACAGACACACACACACACACAGAGAGAGAGAGTGAGCAACGAGTGAGAGAGAGAAAGAGATCAAATTAAACACAGATAATGAGAGTAAAGAAGAGTGCAAACAAGAGGAGAGAGTGACAGTGAGAAGAACAAGGAAAGGTGAAGAAAATGAGAGACAATGAGAAGGGCAGAGAAAAGGGGAAGGAAGAGATAATATGAGGCAAGTTCAGTGGAGGTTTAGGAGAGGAATAGAAAAGGAGAGAACAGGAGAGGAAGAGAGGACAGGTAAGAGGAGAGGAGAGAGAGAGAGAGTGTGTGTGTGTGTGTGTGTGTGTGCGTGTGTGCTCCTGCCCTCTATCGTGTCTCCTGACTCTTCAGCTGCATCTCTCTCCTATTTCCTTCTGGATGCTCAAAACAGGAAATTAGATTCTGTCAGACCACAGACCAAAGTCTGTGTGCAAGGATGGAAGAGGAGAGGGATGTTTTTCTTCTTTTCCTAGGGTGCTTATGACTTTGTTTGTCTGTAAAGCACTGTGTGTGTGTGTTTGTGAGCCGAATGCTAGTTACTAGCCAACCCTCAAGACTATGTTCAGTTGCAAGCCGTCGTCTACCAGAGACATAAAGTCAGACACACAAACAAAGGGACCAACAGAGAGCACAGTGGCAAACTGCAGCATTAAAAGGGTATAGCAAAAGCTGAATTTGTGTGTGTGCGTGTGTGTGTGTTTGTGTGTGTGTGTGTGTGTGTGTGTGTGTGTGTGTGTGTGTGTGTGGTGAAGGGAGAGGAAATGCTACTAATACTCAGAAATATGTAGCGACCCGAGCTTAGTGTCAATTCCAAGCGGGCGTTTAATCCCCAGAACAGCTGTGCTGAGTTATCCCCACGCCCAGAGCCGAGGCATGTCCGCCTCCCCGGCCCTACTCCATGCCTCATCTGCATTGGAGATGGGATTAGGACCACACTCACACCCTCATTCACACACACACAGACACGCACGCACACACACACACACACACACACACACACACACACACACACACACACACACACAGCCACCAACACACACACACACAGACACAGCTGAGGTGTTACATGACAATTGACACCAAGATAATTCACTCTGGCGAGTGAATTAGTACATGTGTGGGTGTAATGTCTAAGTGCTTGTGTAGAAAAAGGGGTAAGTGGGCACATGATTTTGATTGCTTCCATGCGTGTGTATGTGTGTGTTTCTTCGTGTGTTTATCGTCTGTCTCTCTGTCTAGCATCTCAGGGTGTGATACACAGCACAAAGCAGATCCTAAACACACACAATCAGACAGACACGCATATACACACACACACACACCTGGGTCAGACATGTTTAAGAAGATTTCCAAACCCCCGTGCACAGCAGAAATGAGTGGGAGGGAAAGAATAAGAACAAGTAAGAGAACGAGGAGAGGTGGCAGAGAGAGAGAGATTAGAAAGAGAGTGTGGATGGAACAAAGGGGTGAGAGAGAGAAGATGGCAAACACTAGCTAAAGATGACTCCGAAATATGGTCAGAAGATGGGAACAACAACAGAAAGAGCAAAACATCAGAGACCAGGATGAGTAGGCCAGGAGGAGATTGACCAAATGGGCTTCTAGAGACTGAGTGAGTCAGAGAACGAGAGAGTGAAAGGTAAAAGGATCAGGAAAGGAAACACTTTAAGCCAATAAATCACGCTTGAAAACTGGCCCCCTCCACCCCACATCACTCTCACACCAGGTCCTTCCTCCTCCATCTCTACCAAAGTAAAGCCTAGTCATCCCTGCCCACTAAAAGCCTGAGAGCTTCTATCCCTCACCCACACCCCTGTACATGTTTTTTTTTATTTATTTATTTTCTCCTGGACCAAGGGCAATTATTCTGAGCTGCAGCTAGACCTCCAGACTCTGAATACTCACAAGAGCATTACCCCCCACCCCCCGCCACCACCACCACCACCGTCACCATCACCATCACCACCACCACCACCACCTCTCTCTCTCTGACACGCACACACACACACACACACACACACACACACACACTCATAGTCCGTCTTGTTTGTCTGTGTGTCTGCCAGACCACCGACCAGCCCCAATTCTGCCTACCATGGAGGCAGAGGCTGCAAGCTGCAAGTGTTTGAGTGATATAATTTCAAGCATAGACGGTAGGCGGTATATATATTGCTATAGATTCTGCATATAACTTTAAAAAACTATTTCAAATGTGCAGTAATGATCAGGAGACACAGACATTTCTCCATCAGTTACCTCATTATGTCTCCATCTGATTTCAGAATGTTTATGTTTTAATAAACATAAAATAATATTGAACCCTGCAACTTCAACTCTCTAAGATGAGTCAAAGGTCAAACAAGCTTTGGCTGGTCACGAGGACATCAACAACAAGCAATGCCATGGTAAAGAGAACATAAATTAGACTACCATATCTTTTACCGATTAATGATTTGGCTCACCTAAGACTCGCATAAATAGACCCAAATGCTTCAAATTTACATTGTATAACGTTTATACCTTTTATACCGCTCCACCCCTACATTGGTGTATGTGTGTGTGTGTACAGGTGTGTTTGTGTGTAAGTGTGTGTGTGTGTGTGTGTGAGAGAGAGAGAGAGGAATGGAGGAACAAGTGGGCCTATCAATTTTAATTTTGAGACTTGCAAATGCAAATTGATTGACAGTTAACTGTCAACAGTAAGTTCCCTTGAGAATTGTGCAGTTCAGAAACTAAACCTCTTCTGCACAGTTCTTGCAGAACAAGTGATCTATACTAGTTGTGAAATAAAAAGAATGACAAGTGAGTGAATTGTCAACAATGTAAACAATGTAATATGCACTCGTGTATGACAAAGCTAGCGTAGCATGTTTCCGCTTTAGCAACTACTGCCTAAAAAAGCCCACAAGCAACAGAATTTCAGCGACAAGGTGATTGGCAATGGGCGAATAGCTGGAAATGAGAATGCCACTTTAGAGTGATAAAGAGTTCAATGGTATGTGTGTGTTTGTGTGTGTGTGTGTGTGTGTGTTTGAGAGAAAGAGAGAGAGAGAGAGAGAGAAAGAAAGAGATACTAGCACTGAACTTGTCAGCAAGTTTTTCAAGGGATCTGCAAACGGGTGGTGTCTCTCAGTTCAGACAGCTGTCAATACTCCACTGCTCCATTCAACTGCCCACATTGTGGCACAGTCAATTTCATGTCCTCCATCAAAACACCAGCAGATGTAGGCATGGCGTGCACAGATTAAGCTGGGCTCCAGGGAGCGATCAGCGCATCTGTAGGAGTAATATGTTGGCATGTCACTCAATCAGAACACTCAGTATTTCCTCTTTCATTTGATTCTCCATTTTGCTTTTGTGAGTAGTACAACCTTGCAAAGCCCAGCATAGAAATAAAGCTCGATGTCTATTCTCAGCTCTCAGTCTATTCGTAACACACAGAAAAAAGAAAATCTACTTTCTCGCCATCGGGCCTAGTGTCAGGTGATGTGCGTCAGCCCTGTGTCTGCATTTTCAGGATATCCTCTCAATCAGGCACTAATCAGGCCACCCGAGGGCCAGGTGAGAGGGGTCCTTCAGTGCAATCAGCCCTCTTCAATCAGGCAATTTAGGGTTCAGATGTGAGAGAAAATGGGCGGTTTGCCGTCGCTTGAATTGCCTGCCTGTTATCTGCCCACCACACACTGCAGCCTTTCAGCACCCATCAGCTCCCTGATGCCCAGCAGGCTGCCCTCTTACGAGATGCACCACGCCAAAAAATAAACATGAGCTTAACAGGCTTTTATATCTCACAATATAATTATATTCACTTTATTATGCCATTTTTATTAAGTATTAACGCAACTGCTGTCACGACCACTTGGCTCACACTGGACATGGCATTAAGGGGAAACCACGCAAACTAAAGGATTAACGAGAACAAACATTTATTAAAGGGACTATTTACACAAGTCAGTAAATGTAAGATAAAGCAAAAGTGTAGTACGAATCAGTATTGGAATGTAGTCCAAACAGGGAAAGGATTGATGGGGAAATGAAAAGACCTGCAGCCAGCCCTCCTGGCTTCAGACCGGAGCAGCAAGTGAGTTTGAACAGGGACATTTACAGTCAATCTCAGGTGTATCAGCAATACTACAGCAAGCACTAGCCTAGTGGTTGGGAATTGTGCAAATGTCATGCTTAACATTAGCAACACGAGAAATTTCAAAGTGATGCTGTAACCTGGAGCGATGATGGAAAACATGGCTGTGCTGAGGTGTAATGAGGAGATATTTGATGGTGATTCAATCATCTATGAGCATCTATGTATGCTGAGTATATATTTTTGTATGTATGTATGAATGTATGTATGTATATTGTGGCCTTTGAGTGTAATTGAAAATATCATAAATATGAATTCCAAGCACATGAATGTCCTAACAAACTCTATAACCAGTAGAGAATGCACGTGGTACCCAAGGTACCCAAAGTTGCCAAGGTGAGGACCTTAGTCTGGGATACACATGCATAGTATGTGGCCCCTGTTTTCTGTATTAGTACTTATTTATACTATATTTGCCCAGCTCTGATGTTAAATCAGGACAGGTCCTTCAGGCGTGCATGATGCAGTGTACACCCAACACTGATGTGTTGCAACAGCTTTCTGTGTTCTCTGTCATTGATAAATGATGAACATGGTAAAACCCTCAGCATTCCTCTCTGCATTTGAATGAGCTCAGACCCAAAGTGGCAGAGTTGACCATAAAAGAGAAGAGAAGAGAGAAGAGGAGAAGAGAAGACTGGAGAAAGATGTATAGAGGACAGCAGTAGAAGAGAAGAGGAGAGAAGAAGGGAGGAGAGATGAGCAAAGAAGAGAGGAATCTGGAAAGGAGGATGACTGGGAGGAAGGGAGAGGAAGTGAGAGGAAGTGAAAGTTGATACAGAGCAACAGCTGTGAAGAGAAGAAAAAAAAAAAAAAGGAGGGAGGAAGATTGAGGTGTGAAGGGAGGACGGGAAGGCGGGAGGTGGTGAGGAGAGCCGGAGTGGGAGCACGGCTCCTACACTCATTTAAAAGCAGGCCATGCAGCACTTCAGAGGCCTTTAATGCACACGCACTCCATCTCGCCTTTCGTCACGCCGCCCGCACGGGCGCCCCGCGGCGCCACAAGCATGGAGGAAGGGAACGGAGAACCCGCTGCTGCCTCTGCCTCCTCTTCTTCCTCTTCCCTTTTTTGCTTGTTTTGACGGTGGTGCCAAAACTGCTGCGGCACTTCACACGCGGGCGGCAGCGGCGGCGCTTTCAAAGCAGCGGCTTTTGGTCACGGCATGTATGCGAGGAGAGGCATTTACATAGGGAATCCCCATAGTGATAGAGAAGCATAGCTGATCTGAGTGTACAGGCTTTCAGACAGATTACAGGTGAGAGCCAGAGATCCCTGCAAAGCACTGATATGACAGTGGCAGCATTGGCACGGTCTACACAACACAGGCCTCCGCACAAATACTCATCTACCACAAACTTTGCTTCAAGGACAATCTCCATGTGGGCACATATTTGTGTGTGTGTGTGTGCGTAAGAGAGAGAGAGAGAGAGAGAGAGACAGAAAGTGTCGGTGTGTGTGTGTGTGTGTGTGTCTGTGTCTGTGTGTGTGTGTGTGTGTGTGTGTTGAAGTTAATCATGTGTCTCATGCTGTGTGAGTGCTTGTGCAAAAAGTGTGAGAATGTATTTATGCAGCCCTACATGCCAGGAGGCTTAAGGGCAGTGAATAAATGATGTGTATTTATATGTCATATATGTATGTTGATACATGGCGCACTTCCACTCTCTCTCTCTCTCTCTTTACTCTGTTTCTCCCTCCCTTCATCTTCTGTCTTTTATTCCTCTCCCCCCACTCTCTTCCTCTCCCTCTTCCTTTCTCCCTCTCTCCCTCTCTATTTCTACTAGCATTTTCTGTCTTTCTCTCCCTCTCCTCCTATCTTTTCCTGTAACTTCTCTCTTCATCCTTTCCTCTCATTACTCTCTCTCTCTCTCTCTCTCCCTCTCTCTCCCTCTCTCTCCCTCATTACTCTGTTTCTCCCTCCCTTCATCTTCTGTCTTTTCTTCCTCTCCCCCCTTTCTCTCCCTCTCCATCTCTCTTTCTCTCCCTCTCATCAGCCATTAGTACTCCCTTCATCTCCCCGTGCCCTGTGCTCAGTGCTCCTTAGCAGTGATAAGAGAGCTGGGCTCTATTACAGCGCCCTCAACCCAACCCCACTCCCACCACCAGCCCCCTTACTATCCCCCACACTGGTGGTGGCATCCTGATGGACTATAAAATGTGGTGAATGTACCCTGCTGGGGAGGGGCGGGGGGGGGGAGGGTACATGCGGTGCAGGAGGTGGACGGAGGAGGGAGGTTTGTTTCAGAGGAGTGCTGTGGTGTGGTATGGTGTGGTGTGGTGTGGTGTGGCAGAAAGCGCCTCTGCTCCGAGCCGAGATGCATGGGTCTGTCAGCGTCACTAATCACAAGCCGCTGGCCGCCAATTAATCACTGCATCGGCGCCAGGGGTGCGGCTCTGGCTCCAACTCTGGCACCAGCTCTGCCACCACTCCACACTGCAGCCTTCCAGAACTCTCCCTATGTGTGTGTGTGAAGTCAAGCCACATAAAGGAGAGAGAAAAAGAGATAGACAAAGAAAGAAGTACGAGCTAGACAAAGAAAGAAAGAGAGGGATGAAGTGAGAGAATAAGGGTTTAATAAAAGACTAATAAGGACAGATAAGGAATCAAAGACAAGAGAGAAAAAGGTGATCTGTGTGTGTAGCAAAAGTGTAGTTTTCAGACATAAAATCCAGT